>JASZXS010000188.1:0-29669 GCA_035521475.1 Tremellales sp. Uapishka_1 | reverse complement strand
GGGGAAAGGGGGCGAGAAGAGGGAGCGGGTTGAAGGATGAGGGTGGACAACAATACCCCACGAGATCTATATACCGACCTCGTGATCCGGCGTTTGTTGGGACGGTGGCTTGGGGTGCCGACCCGAACAGAAGCCAAGAGACAAACACCACCGGCAGCGCAGATGAGGTCATTTAGTCTCGGTCACTTTCGCAACTCGAAGCCACGGGCCCGCGGACGCCAAGCCCCGTATTGTGAAGGCTTTTCTATCAACTCAGCAACAATAGCATGCTATCCACCGTGACAGACTGTACTTCGAGGACGTATCCACTTCGAGGCGACACAACCGTGTGATACAGGCGAGCGGGTTGACCCATGCGGTTTCAGCTCATTGTGAGAGCGCTCGAGATCAGGGAAACACTATAAGTACTGCAAAGCAGGTATCATATCCAGTCGCTCGAACTTTCGACCTGGCCGCTACCGCGAGCTCCAGCATGACTTTGCGGCAGCATCAAAATTACGCGTGCACATCCGCGTAAAGGGGGGACAATGTCCATCATACATCGTGTCCACGTATCGACAAATGATCGTTCTCTCCAAATTGTAAGGTCCGTCGTCCATGCGTCAACACTCGGCAAGCTCTTTACAAAAAGCAACCGGAACATCACTCCAGATGATCATTCAGTATCCTCTTGCGGCTCCTCTTGCACTTTGCCGGAGCCGACGAAGTCGAAGTATTAGATGCCGCGCCACTCTCGGACGATGATGCTGGGGAGACAGTCGTGCTGGACACGATGGCGGACGTCGTGGTCGCGGCCGAAGAGATCGACGAGGCGATGAGAGCAACGCCTGTGGCGGAAGCGGAAGAGGACTGCATGGGCAGTCAGTCAAGCTAAGCGAGAAAGGCGACTCAAGATCAGCTTGCAAATGAAGACGAGTTGGACAAGCTGCAGAAGCTGCCGCTGGAGGCCACATCGGAGGTCACAAACACCTTATCGAGAGTGTCAGACAGCGTCTCGACGAAAACTCCGCTAAGCACTTACGAAAGGCTGACCAATGGACCATGTCACACTGAGACTACCATCGGAGCCCACAGTAGCCTGCGAACAAGACAGAAGGCTGCTATTGTGTGAGCAGGTCTACGAGCAGACTTATAAGAGGCCCTCACTCGTAGACGGTGGCACCTGCGGCAAAGGTCGACTGACTTATTGCCCATTCCCCGCTACCTGAAGCACCTCTCTATGTAACAATCAGTGGACTGCCCTCAGTCAAACTTGAGGGAGAAAATCACGTTGGTGAGGACGATCAAAGCGCCCCCTCGCGAGAGGGCAATGTCCTGGGATTGAGAGGCGACAATGCTGGCCACACTGGACGTAAAGTTGCCAGTTGTTGCGAGGGCAGATCGGATCTTGTTGAGCGTCGCGATACGTCCGTAGGTCTGGGTGGCGGTGGTGGAGTAGTCATTGTACTGCCACAGAGGCTCTCTATTGTTCTACGATGGGTGAGCACAGGAACAGCGAGGGTATGTGAAGCCTCACAGGATCGGCGGACCCATCACTGATATCCTGCTCGGTACCGTAATAGATTGCTGGGATACCACCGTACATGAAAGCCGCCACTACCGCGTTATACACTAGGCTCTTATCGCCCGTGAGACTGTTAAAGCGGGGTCTATCACATCGTCAATATGAAAACCACGAAAACCACATGGTCAACTCACAAATCTTGGTTATCGAGGAAAGTCCCGATCACAGTAGGATCCTTCAGAGAGCTTAGCCTATAACAGCATCCACATCACATAGCTCACAGGGTAAGAAGACGCCGCGAGGTTGATGTAGTACGGTAGCTTGCTCATGTCGGGACTGCTGCCGGTAAACGCAGCAACCAGACCGTACATCATGCCAAAGCCGAGGACAGAGTCGATCCCTCCATCGCCTTGATAGGTGGCGGCGTATCTGAGACATGTCAGCCGTTGCATCGGTTTAGTTACCATAAGCGAAGACGTACTGCGTATTATCACCAGCGACCTCTCCCATGCAGAAAACGCCCGCAGCAGTACAGAACTTGTTCACGAAAGTTTTGTCCATGTGTTTAGCGGCTACAGGCCAGAATTAGCCAAAATCACCAGACAACGGACATACCGTCCAATCTGAATCCATCGATGTTGTACTGGGAAACAAAGCCAGGGATCCATTCCGTGAACACGTTCGCGACTGCATCGGTCTCGGTGGCGAGATCCATGAGCGGTACCCCGCTCGTCGAGAGCCAGCTGAGAGACGGTCAGCTGAGAAAGAGGAACCCGCAAATGGCAAGCGTACCAGGTCTGCTCGCTGGTGTGGTTCCCCCAGTCGATGTTGCATGGCAGGTGGTAGTTGCTTTCCGACTTGAACAGTAGGGTGCCATTGGCGTCCGCCTGGAGCTGGGCGTCCGTGATTGTCGTAGATTCCGAGACCAGATCGTTGAGGGCAAGGTCAAGCATGAGATACATCCCTCGGCTGTGGACTGCCGATGAGAGGGCAGTAAGATCATCCGCAGACCCAAAATGGGGGTTGAGCTTGGTCGGATCCGTTCCCCAGAAACCCTACGAAGAGTCAGCTCGAGTCGGACGAGAAACCAGGACACATACATGATACGCATAGCCGTACTCTGTGTCGCCCTCGAGGTTCAGACCGACCGGCGAGATCCAGATGGCATCGAATCCCATGCCCTGGATGTAGTCGAGCTTGGAGATGATGGTCTGGTAGGTCCCACCGCAGTAGCTAGCGGGAGATGAGCTGATGCTAGGTAGACATGCGGAAGGGGACTAACACTCGGTCGTTGACGTTACATGGCGCATTCTCAGTCGGAGGAGCGAAACGGTCAGTGAGAGGTCTGGTGGTAGTCAGCGAGAGGCTACAAAGGAGGAATGCAATAGGATAGTGGCCTTCGTGCGAGCGACATCGGACGGGAAGGAGTTGGAGACAAGATCAAGGCGCTTCGCACCGAGGTTGGACGGCTGCACTTACTGATAGATCGATCTCGACCTCCATTCGTCCTTGGTAGCAGCATGGACATTGGATGTAGCCAGCAAGGTGAGAAGGGAAAAGAGAGTAGAAATGGTCGTCATGGTGACAAAGAGATTGAGTATCGGTTGATTGAAGGAAAGTAGATTGATGTATTATATGAAGCGTATCAGTGATGCAGGAGTGACAGGGACTGATAGAGTTGAATCAAGAAGTGTACTGAGGGGGTTGGATGTAGAAGTGGTGGGAAGGATGGTGTGAGATGGGGACGAGTTGAAGGAGGCTCGACCGCAACCGAGTAAAGCAGTGTCAGGGTGCGTGATTGGTCGTCAAAGGATCGCCCTTCTTTGTCCATTGTCCATTGTCTCATCGTCATTCTATTCGCACTCCGAAGCAGACGGGTCACCGATGGCCAGCTGTGAGCAGAGCCGTCTGCAAGCATGGTCATGTTAAAGACAATGGACAAAAACAAACAGCTGCGGATGCTGAAACACTGCCCTTGGACACGAAATCAGTCGCGTGGCAGTCAGGGGGAGAGCCATCTGTTTCCAATCACTATCGCGGATTACGAATAGCAGAACAGCCGATTTTACAGTCAATGGCGGATGAGCGAGTACACCATCATGCGAGATATGTGCCGTCCGCTGGGCAATGACGTCATTCACGACCGAGTCTCCTCACTATCCCTAAAGTGTTCATGGAGGCTGCCTCCCAAGGTAGCGCTTCATCGTTGCTTTACCTATTTTGACGAAAAGTCATATGACTACGTCTTTATCTGGAGCTACCGTCCTCATCACCGGTGGGAGTTCGGGACTCGGTCGGGCTTTGGCGGAACGATACGTTGCCTGCGGTGCCAAAGTCTACGTGACGAGCCGGACTTCGGCGAGTTCCTCAGCCCCTCAAGACTCAATCACCACGATCCAGAGCGATATAAGCTCGGCGTCTGACCGCGAGTCGCTCGCGCGCTACGTTCGCCAAAACCTCCCTCTACTGAATATCCTCGTCAACAATGCTGGCTTCGCTCGGACCGTCCCGTTGGCAAAAGATACCGACACGCCGTGGTCGGAGCGACAGCTGGAAATTGATACCGATCTCGCCGGTCCAGTACACCTCACCTCCATGCTGGTGCCCCTGATGCTGGCCCACAAGCAGCCCGGGATGGTCATCAACGTGACGTCCGGCGTGGCCTTCTTCCCCATGCCCTCTGCGCCCATGTACTCCGCCGTAAAGCACGCCTTTCGAGCCTACACCATGACATTACGACACGCCCTCGCTGATACAACCCTGGACGTCATTGAGATCATTCCTCCTCTCATCAAGACCGGACTCGCTGGAAGCGACGATGGACTGCCTTTGGACGAGTTTGTGGAGGCAATTTGACCGAGGCTTGTCAAGGGAGAAGAGGAGGTGGGATATGGCGACACCGAGTCGGAGGTGGTCAAGGAGCACAGGAAGAAGCAACATGAGCTGTTTGCGATGGTGACGGGGTCGGTCAAGATTCAGACTTATGCCGACTAAAGGAGGGGCAGTCTTTCATGAGCGGAGGCGATAGATTTCGGACCCCGACGTACTGGACCTCACCTATGTCTATGCATCGTTCCTACTTGAGATCGACGAGTCTCCTTCTCGGCTGCTCTTCTTGAGGCTGCTCAGAGAAGCCTCATGCTCGATGACCGCAGTGAATGCAGAAGTCGGAGGCGGCTACAGCGCTTACGAGGGCGCCCTCCGTCCCATCCCGCGGTAGTGAAAGCGTTGCGAAGCGTTGCGAAGCGTTGCGTTCCGAGGGGAACTGCGCGATGAGCATGCTCCATGCCAGATCGGCGTAAATGTCCGCTAGCACCGGCTTAACGAATGATGAGCTCTCCTGCGCTCTCCTACGGCTGTCATCAGCCGGTAAGCAGACCCGAGTCTAGGAGGTTGAGCGATCCCTTCCGTGTTTTTTATACCATTTGTAATTCCCCTCGGGCAGGGAGCTAATCATAACGCTGTCGGAGCATTTCGATTGGCCTGTGGCCATGATGTTTGGGCGAGCGTTGCATGTAGATTTCCTGTGCTTCCTAGTAGTACGATGCTATAATGGGACCGCCGTGCGTACTGCTACCACGCATCCCGGCCCGCTGTTGCGAAAAATCAAAGCACGGAGAGGATGTTTATTTGGGGGGACCCGCCTCGACACGCGACGTTTCCCTGAACGGGCGCGTGCAAGAAAGGTCGGGCGCGTTTCACGTGGTTGCTTTGTCCTCCCAGCCTCAATGAATGGTTCCCTCATCCATCAAGCCCTCGAGCACCACACCTTACTTGCCTGCAGGTATACGCAGCGTATAGACTTCTCACCGTCTTCATCCCGTCCCCGCTACTCTCCCCCAACCATTCTCACACTGACTAACGTGATCCATTCCCATCCGACGGGACTTCTTTTCCTAGGCACCTCGTTCCCAAACAAGAACCCAGGAGTAGACCCTTTTGCCTTTGCGATTCTATCCGCAGTATCAGCTTTGACCCTCCGCACCCTCCTTCTTCAAGCTACAGCAACACCGCCCCTCTGCTATTCTTAACCCCTCGCTCCCTTCTTCTCGGCAACGTACTTAAAAGGTCGTCTCGCGGATCTCTGAAACCACCGACATCGACATCAACAATCTATCTGCGCATCTCATATTATAATCAACACTCATTTATCGCATAACATTCGCTACTCTCCCTGTTCCCCTTCCCCCTTGTTCGTTCACCTCACACCAATATGTACACCTCCATCCCTGCCGCTCTATTTGTCGCCTCGCACCTGCTCTCGGGCGTCAGCGCCGTGTCCAACCTACCTCCCATAGAACGGAGTCTGCGGCACAAGGATCTCGCTGCGAGGGCAATCGGAGACGATGGCCTCGCTGCCAGGTCGACGTTGACTGCGAAGGGCACATCGGATGATGTGTCCGGAACCTTTGTTCTCGTTGGCGACTCTGGAGTCTCGGCGCAGATGATGTTTCTTGGGTGAGTGTTTTGCTGTCTTCATCGGCTTCCGAGCTGATCTCTGGCAGGACCAATGCTACCGTCTTCATCCTGGATAGTATGTCCACCATCTGACGAGATCTGATCTTCACTGACTAATATTCACCCCCTAGAAACGGAAAACAACTCGATGACCGTTACCACCCCGTCCGGCGTTACCCATCCAGCTTGGGGCACATCGTACGACCTCGCCTCAAATACTGCGACCCCGATGGAAGTAACCTCCAATACATTCTGCGCCGGAGGATTCGCCATGGCCAATGGCTCGTGGGTCGTTTTTGGCGGCAACCAGCCCGTTACATATGGCGGCGTAGCCGTCAACGACAAGACCAACAACCCAACGGGAGCAGACCCTTACGACGATTTAGACGGTGGGGCTGCTATCCGGATGCTGGATCCATGTGACGACCCCTCGACCTGTGGATGGCAGGAAGGACTGACCATGTCGGTAAGTGCTCAGCTGTTCACGCATCTCTCCCCTGCTCACCATCCGCCTCAGAGCAAAAGATGGTACCCTATGGTGGAAGGACTAGCCGATGGTTCGCTCATCGTGCTCGGTGGAGACACAAACGGCGGGTGAGTAGCTCTGTAACCAAGTAGCCATAGAGCGATCACTGAAGTCCCGCCAGATACGTCTCGACGTTCGTCCAGAATAACCCTACTTATGAATACTTCCCCAAGCAATCGTCCGGCTCCATCCCCATGGCCTTCCTCAACTACACTGTCCCCGTCAACCTCTTCCCCCTGACTTGGCTGCTACCAAGCGGTAAGTTCAGCGTGGACGCTCGGCACCTCAACTTACACTCACGATACTGCTAGGCAAACTGTTTTTACAAGCCGCATACAAATCTATCCTCTACGATATGGACACCAGGATCGAGACTCCCCTGCAGGACATGCCCTATGCCGTCCGAGTCTACCCAGGTCAGAGACTGTTCCTCAATATCGTAACCATCGACCTAACACTCGATCCTCTAGCCTCCGCTGCCGCTGTCATGCTGCCGTTGACTCCCGATAACAACTACACTGCGACGATCGTCTTTTGTGGAGGGTCTTCTGCAAACTTCAACCAATCGTCCGATGGTGGTGCAGGTTTCAATGTCACCGGTAAGCTGGCATGAAAAAGTCGAGCGACAGCAGACTAACTTTCCCACAGCCGTGGCCGCAGACTCGACCTGTGTGAGAATCTCGCCAGACGATGCCAATCCTACCTACGAGGACGACGATAGTCTCCCCGAAGGCCGAAGTATGGGACAAGTAGGTGCCGGCCTTGCACGAGAGCTGTAGAGCTGACGTGTTCTAGCTCATCTACCTCCCGGACGGTACCATGTGGCTGGGTAACGGGTGAGTACTCGATGTGACGGTGGTGGATGAATCTGACCTCCGAGCAGTGTGGCTATGGGAACCGCTGGTTACGGTAACGAAAAATACTCGATCGGCCAAAGTTATGGCCAGGACCCCATTTACTCCCCTGCCATTTATGAGTACGTATCTCGCTGTAATCGCAGAGTGATCCCTGACCTTGTTTCAGCCCATCTGCGCCATCGGGGTCCCGTTTCAACCGAGATGGTCTCTCAGACAGTCTTCAAGAGCGAATGTATCATTCCACTGCCATCTTGCTCGCGGACGGCTCCATCCTTGTTTCCGGTAGTGAGTACTCGTTGGTCGAAGTTGTCAATGATGTTGCTCAAACAATGTCTCTCAGGTAATCCCAATGAAGACTTCACTACCGCCCAATGGAGCACAAACTACGCCGTCGAAAGATGGTATCCTCTCTGGTACAACGCGCCTCGACCGGTCGTCACCAGCAGCTGGCCTTCGTCTCTTTCCTACGTGAGTAGGCTCACCCAAATGCCGAGACAGGTACTGATTGGCTCCAGGGCGGTGATTACTGGAACCTAACTTTTACCAACGCTACCGCCGACCCGAGTAACGCCAAAGTCGTGGTTATCCGAACTGGTTTCAGTACCCACTGCGTGAGTGTTCTCGATCGGCGTTCCTGTATTCGTGTCTGATGTCTTGATCCGTAGATGAACTTTGGTCAGCGATATCTGGAACTCTCCACCTCGTACACGAAAGACCAAACGAGCGGAGACATCACCCTCCATGTCTCGCAGATGCCACCCAATGCCAACGTTTTCCAGCCGGGACCTGCGATGATCTATCTCGTCGTCGATGGTATCCCGTCCCAAGGCGAGGTTAGTCGATGACGGAAACGTTGACAGTGAATGTCTTCAGTTGCTGACTGGTCCCAGATGCTTTTGATCGGGTCGGGACAAATCGAGACGCAGCCCCTCCTCGCTGCCGCCACGCTTCCGACGTCCCAACTCATCCAAGCCAGCAACGGGACTTCCGACTCGTCCACGGGAGGTGGGAATATTACTACGTCCTCCTCGTCAACCTCTGCGGGATCCGATGCGGCAAAGTCCGGGGCTCTGTCGAGAGTGGACGCTACGATGATTGGAGCTGGAATCATTGCGGTCGTGTCATTTGCCGTGTTCGGACAATAACAGCACATAGCGCAGCATGATGGACATTTCTGTGTGTATACTTTTTGGCTGTTTATAGCTCTATTGCATTGTACCGGCGAGGTTTGTTTTAATGCATCGAGTGCTGGAAGTAGTGACGATTAGATTGCATATTTCGGGTGTTGGCCCCGACCGGTCTTGTCCGCGCCGAATGGTCCGAAGATTGAGTCATTCCCAGGGTTGTTGACGAGTCGTGTCATGCTGCCCACAGTAAAAGATATGCTGGGGCGTAGCTGCCGCCGACTACCCATTACATCCTGTACACGGCGCAACATGTCTGCAAAGATTCACAACATTGCCGTCTCGGGCTTTGGCACCGGCACCAATGACAAGGTATGAGTACCTCCTCTCCCCTCGACCTCATAGGGAAGTCGCCTCAGCGCTGACCGACCTTCACACCAGTACGACCAGTACCGGCCATCGTACCCTTCCTCCGCGCTCCAAACGATCCACGCCGCGCTCCCGAAATCCCTCGACCCGGCCGGCCTGACGATCCTCGAACCGGGCTCCGGGACCGGCATCTTCTCCCGCCTGCTCCTCCACGCACCCGACCCATCGTACCCCTCCTTCCCGATCAAGTCGCTCGTCGCTATCGAGCCCAGCGAGGGTATGCGGGCTGCGTGGGACAAGGGGCTGGCCAAGATCGATCCTGCGCAGGAACTCCGCGGGGCGGCAAAGACCGTCGAGGGGAGTTTTGATGATTTCGCTCAGAGCCGGGTGGAGCCCGGGACCGTGGATGGTATCATTGTCGCGCAGGCATGGCACTGGTGTCCCGACCACTCGAGTGCGCTGGTATGTCTTCTCTCTTCTCGCTTGCCCCTCGCGCGCCGCTCTTGTCGCCAGCCGGGCTTACCTCACGTCGCCATAGAGGGAGGTCGCACAGTACCTCCAGCCGAACGGGGTGCTGGTCTTCATCTGGAATCTCGAGCACAAGCAGCCCGGCTGGACGACCGAGCTGCGCGAGTTCTACGAGCCATACGATCTCGGCACGCCGCAGTACTACCGCGGTCTGTGGCGAGATACCTTCAAGGTGCCCGCGTACGACGAGCTATTCGAGGCGCCGCAGGAATCAACGTCCAGGTGGTCATTACCCATGACGGAGGATCAGGCGAGTCGTTTTCCTTGTCCTTCTCTTGATGTCGTTTCTTCGAAGACGTCGAGGCTGATTACAAGGCCCCGTAGCTCGTGGAGAGGATCACGTCGAAATCGTATCTCACAGAGGGCCATCTGAACGGGGAGAAAAGGGAAAAGTTCTTGGCCGAAGTCAGACGGATCATCCGACAAGGCGATAAGGAATGGGTCGACCAAGAGGTTCGTATTCATGATCAGACATTCTCGACACGCCGCTAACGTCTGGAACTCCACGCAGAATGGACTCTTCAAGTATGAGTACAACACGGACGTCGTGGTCATGAAGAAAAAGTAGGGCCGCCCAGCTGCTCGCGGTACTAGATGCTCTAGATGAGAAAACGGCGCGGAGGTCTCGATGCATTCTTCTCTCGGTCGTATGAAAGTAAAGTAAAGAAAAGGACAAACTATAATAACAATGAATGCGGTGCTGTCTGATTGTTCAATGCAAGGTCGAGACTACTTTTCTCCACCTCCTCCTCCTCCACCTCCACTTTCCTTCTTCTCTCCTCCACCACCCTCCTTCTTGGCCGCGGCATCTACAGGTCTACCAGGTCCCCCGGGTGCGAACCCTCTCCCGCCCCTTCCGCCTCGCATACCGCCTCTTCCTCGTCCTCGGCCAAAACTCTCGCTGTACGCGTGTCGGACGGGCGGGTTCGAGACCGAGACAGCGACGGCAGTCTCACGAATAGTCTATCGCCTCCCAGTCAGCCACGGAAGAGCTACATGCAAGAGAACCCACCTCTGCGTGAGACTTGAGCCCCTCCTGCATATCCTCAGCGTTGGCGAAATCAACATAGGCAAAGTTCTGCTTTACTGTCAGTGCTGACCGGCGACACGACCTATAACCTCACCTTTTGATTCTTTGTTATGTGGTCGTAAACAAACTTGACACTGGTGATCTGCGAGTCCGATGGGTCAGTAACGAGCCAAAAGGGAAAGTAAAAGCATACCTTGGAGGCACAGTCGCCAAAGAAGGTTTTCATTTCGTCCTCGGTCGTGGGAATGGGAATGCCTTTGAGGTAGAGAGAGTGGCGAGGTTTTGGAGGCTCGGCAGGTTCAGCATTCTCGTTGCCTTCTTCCGTCTTGCTCGACGAGTTTTCCCTGACATGAGCTGTTCCGTTGACCTTGTCCCCAATCGGAGTGGCGGTCCCGTTCAACTGCCCTCCAGAGGCCTTCTTGTCGTTGGCAGCCGCCGTCTTCTCTTCAGCGACGGAAATTTTACCGTTTGCTACTGGAGTGGCAGGCTTCGCGTTGCCGGCAGACGTGGGTTTCGGCGAAGCAGGTTTGGCGACCGCCTTGACTTCAGAACCTTTCACTCCAGCAGCAGCCAGAGCCTGACCGGCTAATGACGCGGGTCCTCGAGGTGGACGAGCTGGCTGCGCGGATTTCGCAAGGGAGGTGGGAGGAACGGAGGAAGAAGTTTCGACAGGCGCAGCTGATGAGCTGGCAGCCGAAGGCGGCTGAGGTCTCGCTAACGGTTGACCCGGAGGTTTGCTGGGAACGCCTTTGAAGTTGTTCGTAGCGGGAACGCCAGGAACAACCTTTGGCGGGATAGCCGCAGTGGCAGGCGATGGACGGTTCTGGGCCGCAAGAGCTGGCTTATTGGCCACGACTTCTGGCACGTTGGATTTTCGAGAGGCTGAAGCAAGCGACGCGTTGATGTTGGTGGGCGCCGATGCGGGCGCCGGCCCGTGGTTTGATCGATGGGAGAAGTTAAGACCTGTCGGTGGAGCTCATTCAGCACAGGCCTAACAGGTGTAATATCAAACTTACCAGCACTCTTTGTCTCTGCCGAAACACGACTGTCCGTGATCGACAGTAACAGATGTCCGCAGGAAGCGTCGCTAAAGACACCTCAATATGGCTGCTTCATATGGAAGGACGGCACGTACGACAAGACCCAATGCCAGGCGTTAGTCCTGGCGCTGTCATCGGCAGCCGGGATCCTTTGCATGATAGCCAAAGCCTTCTTCAGGAGGATTTGTTGTTGCTCACTAAACGACTTTAGTGACGGTACACAGAACGGGTACGTACTTCATGCTTGCATCCACACGATCCTTGACCACTTCATACACGCCAACAAAGCTGTCTCTCGATGCGGTGAGTTTCTGGCGATAGATTTCAAAGTCGCCGTCGATAGCAAACTCGTTGAACGAAGCGGGGTATCGGACTAGGATGAGAGATCAGGCAATTTCTCGGCTCGGATTGAGGGACGAGACTCACAATGGAGGCCACCAGAGATGGTGAGATCGGCTTTGATGGCATGACCGAGCTGCGAGAGGATGCCGTGACGGCTGACGGGCGCGGTGGTGACCAAAAGACGGGTTTCTGTCGAGTCGTAAACCTTACGATGACGGTCAGCTCTGCATTCTCCTGATCCAAAAAGAACCGACTCTTTGGGCAGTATCGACGAGTTCTCCTATCTGCAGCGCGGTGGTCCACATGGTCCCCGAGCCACCAGCGATAGTAGCAAAGCCGTCCCCTGCAGATCAATCGGTGTCAGATCAAACTTAAATCGTTCAGGAGATATGGAAACCGACCATTGTCGACTAGTGGATGAAATTGTAATGTCAGCTGACGTATGGGTAGTATTCACGATAACGTACACATCTTGTGCGGAGCAACTGCGCCCCCCAGTCCAAACAGCCTCAGCTTCAGCCCACCGACATCGATCAATCGCGTGGATGCTTCATCGATGACGGAAAGGTTTGCCACCTCGTACTCTTTCGTTCTAAACTTTTCCAGCACTCGGACGTCTTCGATCAGACCCCAGACGGTGAAGACCGGGACGGAGAAAGTGATGGCGCCCGAGAGGAGATGGGGAAATTGGGAAAGGGCAAAGTGCCGGTGGGACTGCTTGAGGGCGGCGAGGAGCGCTGGTCGGCCCTCCGAGGGAGGGATGGCGAGCAATTCCTGGCGAAGAGAAGGGACGATGAGGGGAGAATATTGGAGGAGGTGTCGGAGGGTCCTGATTTTCCGGCTTGTTTAGCGATGCACAGTGCAGTCGTGATAACCGCTCAAGCCGACCCACTTTTCGCCCATTCGCTCAAGACTGCTCTCGTCGATGAATCCAAAGTCGCCGGTGTGGATGACGGCGGTCGCCTCGTGCTCCTTGATGAGAACATTGAGCTGATGATCTGTGCGCAAAGGCGACCCATTTCCATTAGTGGGGATCGCGTGACGAGGAACTGAAGCTTGGCTTACAGTCTCCTCGGATATCCGCGACGCATAAGATTCTCCCCGTCTTGCCGGCAAGCACGACTCGAGGTGGGGTGGAGGAAATGGAGGAGGTATGGACTGTCTGTGGAGGAGACACCATTCCATTGGCGTGAACGACGTGGGCCATGGTGTTTTGTCTTGGTGGGTTTACCTGGATGTTTCGTGTATGGGGAGGAAGAGCAGTGGTATGAGCTGGCTGATATGCCTTTTTGAACTGATTATATTGATCGCGATCTATCGAGGGCGGGGGAAAGGTGAAAAGAGGCCGAGAGGGGACGAGAAAGAGTCAGACGCGAAAGAGCGAGTGGCAAAATGTGGATTACGTAAGCGGGATCGCCCTCTCCCCTCCACTCTGCGTGACCACCTGGGAAGCTCTTCCTCTCCCCTTGGACATTCACCTCGCCCACGACCAAACCCCCTCTCACACTCACTCTCCTAACAGCAGAAAAGGATGAAGGTGCGCCAGAACCACACCTCAGCACCCCCTCCCCTCACTCTGGCCGGTCCACCTTACCAACTCCTGTCGTCTCCGCCACCTGAAACACCACCCAAAACTTCCCTTTACAAACGTCGCAAGGCTCACTCGTCCGTCACCCTTCCCCTTCCCACCCTATCGCTCTACGCAAGACCCAACTCTGTGCTTCTCGACTCGAAGACTGGACGGCCCGGATGTCCGTCCTCGCCAGATCTAACAGATTCTGATGCAGAGTCTACTTGGTCTAGTCTCTCGTCTATCGAGACCCTGAATGGAATCCCACCGAGAGACTGGAGACTTCCTGGACCCTTCCCAGAGGTCGACATCAAGGCCGTCCAAGCCGAGTGGCGCCGAGCAGCGGAGGATCTCGACCCATTACCACAAGCTTGTCTTCTTGGGGCGGAGTGTATAGCGATTACTGAACCGCTCTTCGGGCTCACAAGTAGGTCACTACCCCATATCTCCCCAAGCCAAGCTGACGCCGAACCTCCGTGAAGGTGAGGTCTTGTCCTCGGTGATCCGTCCTTCCACCAAAAAGCGATATGTATGGGAGGACGTACGATCCACCAGAGCCGTCCCAACTCGAGCTCAATATCCCTTCGAATGGAAGTCACAGACGCCAGCACTGTCGCCTCGAGGTCAGGACCAGCGGCTTCCCCCTCCTCCGCCAAGAAGCGCCCAGCATCGGCCCCTACCACCTCTCCCTTCGTCTGTCCAACGAACAAGCTCTCTTCCTCATCCAGAATACCGCAAGTCACCTATTCACCTCTTTGCTATCACCTACTAACCCACCCCCGCAGACTCCGCTGCTCGACCCCTGAGACCGCCTACCTTTTTACAAATCTTCACGCCACGCATCCCCCCTCGCGCAAGTTCCATTCCCCTTAGCCCGGTCGAAGAGAACGCGCTGTCCCATAATCTCATGCGATTCCCCCCGCCCTCGATGATGCCGGCTCGAACGGTAGAAGAGGCGCGTCAAGCCTACATCGATCCGTTCTCCCACTCGCCCACCCCAGGCACCAACTGGGTCCTCGTGCCGTCTTCCACGAGCCGTCCGGACGAGACCAAAGGAAAAAAGAAGATGACATGGCTGTTGGCGAAGAAGTATCAGCAGGAGTGAGGTTGTATTAAGAGCATGCTGTTGTATTCGGTATCCTGTGGTCTCTGTTGCATCGTAGTTCCGTCATGATCGATACATGCATTTCGTGTCCTGTATGATCTCGCTCCCAACAGAATGTGCGCGCTTTATACTACTCGTTCAGATACGGATCTCAATCCTCAACAAGTCCTTTGTAGCGCCCGCCGATCTGAGATCAGATATCGGCAAATTTCATTTCCGCCTCGTCCAGTGAGAGGTTCAGAGGTACAGGGATCAGTCCAAGACGAGAAGGAAGGTCTCGGACTGATCCCAGAGGCGGTCCAGGGGGGGTAACGGGAGCCCGATCGAGGTTTTTTAAAGACGCAGTCGGGGAAACCGTCAGTCACACCACCTCTTCGAGACGCCCTCCATTGATCAGGGGACGTAGTGGGGTGAGGAGGTTCTCAGGGCAGGAGAGGGACTCAGGTCAGGAGAGGAAAGGACCTCAAGAAAGGGAATGAGGTAGAGGTACGTCTAGCCATGGGAACATTGCTGGCAATACGTAAGCAAAATCGTCAGGAGGATACAGAGGGACTTACAACGTTCCCTTGACGGCCGTCCTAGATCACGTAGATCGCATCAGCAGTCGTAGTAACACTCGGCGGTCCTCAAGGCCAATAGTAGGTCGGTCAGTCTACCAGTATTGGTGGGTGAAGGACTCCAGGATCGCCGAAGGTTCTGAAACGACGCTCTTGCTAGCAGTGCACTGTTTCGGATGGGCGGAAGACTCGACTGCTCTCGAGTCTCTGGCGAGACGCTTTCTTCGTCACCCAAGAATGCAGGTAGATGACAAGTCGACGGAGGAAAGGAGTTGAAGGTGGACGCGAAGTCCAGCTGGACAGCGGGGACCGCCGCCAGATAGTCAAAGTTGATCTAGCAGTAGAGCGTTCGAGAGTGGATCGATGTTGCATAGGGATACTACCAAGCTCATCCCCGTTGCTGAGGTAGAGCCTGCCTGTCGTAGGTACATATCTTGCAACTCAGGATCGGATCACCGGCTACAAAATTCATCGCCAGTCCGTCAAGCCCTATATTGCTCAACGCTTCCGCCTCGCCTGGTTCGGGTTCTTCCTCCCATGCCCTATCGTCGGCATGCCCTGCCCTCCTGATCGCCCTTTGCCCGACATACCCACCGTGATGATCTCCGGCAACCACTATCGTCTCGCATCAGCATCGCTTCACCCGCCCTCGAGATGTCCACTCACGTCCGGATCGTTCCACCCCTTGAGCGCGTCTCCCTTCATGGCCCGCTTTTCCTCCTTTGCCTTTCGCCCGGTCTCCAACCGCGTCGCATCCTGCCATTCCGCCTGGTCTTCCCTGAGGACGAGCCCGCTTCCGCCCTTCTGCTGCCCCTTTGCCCGGCCGGGCTTGGCGTCCGGGATAGTATATTTCGAGCCGCGGAGATGGTACTGAAAGTTCTTTTTTAGGTGGATTACCTGCTCGCCCGTCTTGGACGAGACCGACACGGTGGTACGGAGTAACGACGGGTTGCCGCACGACGGGCAAAAGCGCTTATCCGCGTCTTTGCAGATCCTTCTCATTAGTCATTGGATTCGAGGGCGGCACTCACTTGAAACACGCATGACACCGCAGGACCCAGCTCCGGACCTTGTCGATCTTTTTTCCACCCTCGCCGACCAGTCCTAGGCCCATGCCCAGAAGCACATTCTGGACGGCGAAATCACCCGTCATACAGGCCGCAGCCAGACGAGTCTCGGGGGCTTTGGCAGAGCCTTCCGCTGGCAGGAATCCGAGATCGAGCGATCGATGCGTCGCGACATTGGACGGGGTGATCCAGTCGCCCTCGCCGTCGCTTTCGACATCGTCTGGCATCGGCGTTTCGGCAAAGAGTATGCGGGACGAGGACGCAGCGGAGGATTCCGGGACGGCGGCCTCTGATGAGTCAGTGGGGGAAGGTTGAGGTGACGTTTCCGTCGAGGCGTGCGTTTCCTGTTCTCCTTGTACCGTAGAGCCAAGCATCACCTGCTCGATCGACTGCGTCATGTCCTCCACAGACGGTTCCTCCTCTTCGCCTTCCGATTCCTCCGATGACTTCTCCGCCGTCTTGGCGTTCTCGCTTCCGGGTCGCGGTATCCTCTCGTCGAGCGGGAGAGCGCTCTTTGGTGCAATCTTCTGTCCGACTTGCGTGCGGATGCCGTCTTCGCCGTTCACCGCGGCTTCATATTGATACGTCAGACCAATGACAGACAGATCCGTCTGCGACAGGACGGCGATATCTCCTGTCTTCTTGGCAAAAGCGATGACTGTCATTGAGTCAGCGGGTCTCCGGAATCGACAAATCCTATTCACACACCTTTCGCCATGGCGTGAGCAGTAGGCTGCTCGACAACAACGTCCACGCCACTAAGTCCCAGCCGCTCCCAATGCTCTCTCGCTCGAGGGTCTCGCAACTCCGCCAGGACCATGGGCGTCGTATGGAAACTCGTGGCGAGGTGGCGGAGAGGGACAAGGGAGAGCAGCGGTCCCGCATCGAGAATCAGGTGCATGACGGGCGTATGCCGGTCGTCTTGCCTGCTAGGTCCCGGCGTCTGCGTGCTCGGTCCTGCCGCATCGGATTCAGCAGCAAGCGGTTTTGCGTCGGCTTTTGGGGATGCGATGGAGATGACACTGGGTGTATCTGCTGTCGGCTGGGCAATCGAGCTGTACGAGATCGCCATGTTGTTCAGAAGTTGAGACTCTTTGTACGGACAGGAGTGCAGTGCTTGTCAAGATTTTGAAATCTCGGTTTGATTAGCGAGCGTTACCATTGACGTGTAACAATTTGCTTCCGTGTCGGCCGTCGGGATTCGAACCCGAGCAACACACTTTCGACTTTTCCACCACAGACAGTAGTCAGTCGCAACAAAACAGCAATGTCTGGTGAACGAACGTGAGTATGCACGAGCAGTAGCGATAGTGTCTGACCATCTCCTCATGTAGCTTCAAAATCGCCGTTTTGGCCGGAGACGGTATCGGTAAGCAGATGTGTTGAAATGCCATCCGGAACATGAGCCGATTCTTGGCCTCGCAGGACCCGAGATCGTGGAGCAAGCCGTCAAGGTCCTGGAGACCATCACGAAGTACACGTCCTTGAAACTTGACCTCCAGCCGTACCTGTTTGGTGGCTGTGCTATCGACGCCGAGGGTGTCCCTCTGCCCGACTCGACTCTCCAAGCCTGCAAGGAGGCCGATGCTATCCTGCTCGGTAGGTCAGTTTCGATAATCAATTGCACGGCTATCTGACTGTATATCGCCTGTAGGTGCTATTGGAGGACCCAAGTGGGGTGTAGGACCCGTTCGACCCGAACAGGGATTACTCAAAATCCGTAAAGAGCTCGGCCTGTACGCCAATATCCGACCAGCGAACTTCGCCTCGGAGAGCTTGTTGAAGCACGGTCCTCTGAAAGAGGAGAACGCTCGAGGAGTCGATATCATTGTCGTCCGAGAGCTCATTGGCGGTGCCTGTAAGACGATCGATCAAGTTGTGAAGCGACGACTGACAGGAGCCCAGACTTTGGGGAGAGACAGGAGACCAACGAACAGGGTGTCGCGTTCGACACGACGCTGTACTCCATCCCAGAAGTCCAGCGAATCACGCGAGTCGCAGCGCAGATTGCTCTCGCTGCCGACCCCCCTCTTCCCGTCCACTCCATCGACAAGGCCAACGTTCTGGCTACGTCCAGACTATGGCGAAAGACCGTTACCGAGACGATGGAGAAGGAGTACCCCCAGTTGAAGCTCGATCACATGCTCGTCGACTCTGCCGCGATGGTTATTGTGGCCAGTCCGAGGAAATTGAACGGAGTGCTCGTCACCGAGAACCTATTTGGCGACATGCAAGTTGAACCCAGTGCCAAGATAATATGGACTGATGCATGTATTCAGCTTGTCGGACGAGACTTCTGTTATCCCAGGTTCTCTCGGTCTTCTCCCTTCCGCATCTCTGGCAGGAGCGCCCAACCCCACAAAGACCGTCAGTGGTATCTACGAGCCGTGAGTACCATCTTTTCTCTCCGGCAACGTCGATGACCGCTAACGATGACTCGCAGAATCCATGGTCCGTTCCCTGCATGCTTCTGACCAGTCACCTACTGACAATCCGCAGGCTCCGCCCCCGACATCGCTGGCCAGGGAATTGCTAATCCCATCGGAACCATCTTGTCCGCCGCCATGATGCTGCGATACTCTCTCGGCAAGTCCGCCGAGGCAGCCATCATCGAGGACGCCGTTCGAAAGGTGCTGGACTCGGAAGACCTGGGCGGATTTGATTTCAGGACCAAGGATCTGGGAGGGAACAAGAGTACGAGCGAGATGGGTGCCAAGATTGTCGAGGTGATCGAGAGCATGATGAGGAAGTAGGCCTATGAAATCCTGATCGCATTTGCTGCTGCCATAACTGTGTCCCTTCTGCTCTGAGGACTCGCTGAGAGCCTATCAAGGGGCGGAATACTGCATAGCTGCGAGAAGTCGGCGTTGCTTCGGCCATCTCCGGGACGGTGGAAATGACTGGAAATCGTGGTAACTGAACATTCTTCTACTGATCCACCTTGCCCACCATGACCTATACCCTAGACGACCTGCCACAGACGACGGCTACCCCTAAAGACTATCTACGCTTGCATTTCGACCCCTCGCGACTGCCAGAGAAGCGAATTGTCGGTCTGCTGGCTTGTCAGCGTAAGTCGGCCTGTATCTCGATTTCCTTGGAGTTGTAATAAGTCTGTCCAGGTGATCCACTGCTGAGAACACTTCGTACGACGGTGCACTCTGCCTCCCCTGCAGCGTTTGCTGTACCGCCCCCTCAGAAAGGCAAGGCCAACAAGAAGAAGGTCGAGACGCCCGCTGCATCTGAATCGCCTACTCCTGTGGGCAAGCTGTGGGAGGTGGAGCTCATGGACACCGTGATCTTCCCCGAAGGTACGCAGCGAAGTGTCGACAATGATCAGTCGTTGAGATTCTCTTCCACAGGTGGAGGTCAGCCCTCGGATGCTGGAAAGATTTGGATCCTCGACCCAAACGGCGGTCGCAAGCAGAGCTTTGCAATTGAAAGCTGCTTGCGGCGAAAACTGGATTCGGTGCATCTCGTCAGGGTGGCTGAGGATGATACGGCCGTCTTCGAGGTCTTGGCGGGAACCGAAGTGGAATTGGAGCTAGATTGGGATAGACGCCAAGACCAAGTGAGTGGTCGTAGGGGTTCTGCACCTATCCGCTGACGAGATGAAGATGGCTATTCACACCGCACAGCATCTCCTCTCCGCCGTTCTGGACAAGAAAGGACTGCCCACATTATCTTGGGGCATGCCGGCTTACCCGTCTCTGGAGACGGCCTACATCGAACTCCCGCGGGGGATCACTTGGCTCGAAGCCGAGCAGGCGGAGAAGGAATGCAACGATTACATCAAGGAGAACCGAAAGATCTGGATCGACGTCACGCTCCAGAGTGCCGAGGGGATCAATGCCGACGACAAGGTCAAGGACAGCCTGGGCATCGACGTCGAGCGGGAATCTAGGGGTGTTCCCAAGGATTATACAGGAGTGTGTCGCCGTTTCATCGTTAGAATGGGGTCACATGCTGATAGGTCATCAAGGGAGTTATCCGCTTCTGTAACATTCACGAGCTGGACTGTAATGCGTGCTGTGGGACTCAGTGCCCAAGTCTGTCTCTCTGTGGTCCAATCCACGTCATCCCTCCCTCTACCCTGTCCACGGCAGCGGCACCGGCCTCGCTCGTCCCGACCCGACTGTTCTTCTCCGCCGGACCGAGGGCCATCCCGTTCATGCAGCAAGCTTCTCGAACCCTCTCGCTCGCTGCCCAGGTCGTTCTCTCCGGTCGAGGAGACTTGATTCCCAAAATGGAGAAATACGAGCTCTTGCGTGCGCAAGTGTTTGACCGGGAAAAGGGTCTACGAAGAGAGGTCATCGATCTGATGATCGAAAACGCCATGGCGCAAGCAAGCAACAAGGTCGTCTTGATCCATCGTCGCGAGAAGGCTACGCACGATTTCGACTTTCTCACGTCCATCGCCAATACGTTTGTGAACCAGGCTCAGACAGATGGACAAGCGCCCGTCATCATCTTGATCTCTTCCCCAGCCGACACACCACCCGCGCTTCTACAGGTTCAGTCTCTTTCAAACGATCTAGCGAAACGCGCGAGCGAACTATTGAAAGTCGCCTTGGACGCGCTCGCTTCCGATACCAAAAGTCGTGTCAAGGGCGGAGGTGCAAGGGGGCGATACATGAGCAAAATAGATGGTCGATTTGGAGAAGCGGAAACCGATGCGGTCGCACGGGTCGTTGCCGAGGTGCGTTAAAGTGCTTATATGGTCCTTCTAGGCCCGAGCTGACACGTCTCGTTCAGTTGCGAAACGAGCAAGCGTAGCGCATCGGGAGCTATTATACTCCACATGGAAGCAATTCGTTCAATTGCATGCCGTATCCGCCCCGGTGGCCCCATGGATAAATTACCGCAAGAAGCGATTGTAGTGTGTTATGTCGATCCCATCCGGAGCCTACCTGCCTATGGGTCGAGCCTGGGGCGACCGGCCCACCTAACGGAACTCGTCACACCTTTCAAACCCGAAACGGTCAAAACGAAACGATATGATATCGGATGAGCGACGAGCTAATATCTTTACCACTACTCTGCTACTGATGGCACCTTTACTCACGATGGACGAGTCGAAACTGATAATGAATTTCATCAATGGGACGTCGATATCAGACATACCGACCGACCCACGCCACAACTCTACTCAAGCGTTTGATCACAGCACAACGCTCGAGAAAGTCGCGTACCAAGCAAACTTTGGCTTGTTCCTCACCATCATGGGTCTATTGGGGATCGCAATGATCGTCCCACTCCCGCACATGGTGATCCGGATGAAGAACGCGACGTCCATCTTCAACAACTTCGTCTTGTTGAAAGGCAAAATACCACCTAAACCCGACCCAACTATCATCACCAAGACGGAAACATCGACGTCGACGGCGGTGCCGACGACGACGCGACGCCCGCCGTACAGACTCGCGCACCTCCATATCCCCCTGCCGGTCTACCAGGTTCCTTATATCGATCTACCGCTCAACGAGTTTGTCGTGGTCCTCGTGTTATGGATCGTCGGTGTCGGGGTGGCGGCATGGTGCCAGACGAACTTCTTGACGGATGCAAGTCGGAGCACACTCATCATCATGGCCTTGCTCTCGTTGACGGCCGCACTGGGCATCAAAGGTGGCGGCGTGGGCACCTGGATCCAAGTCGGGTACACGGCCGTCAACTTTTTGCATCGATGGACGGGACGACTGGTGATCCTGTTGTCGACGCTGCATGTTGTCGCCTACCTCGCGGTCTTTGCGCGAGATGGAGGTGGGTGATCTCACTCGCAGAGAGGGCGATGCTGATTCTCATGGACGACAGTCTTCAAGGCCGAAATGGCGAAACCGGAAAATTATCTCGCGTTCATGGCGTACGGCGGTCTGGTTCTTGCCGGTGTCGTGTCGATCGGATACATTCGAAACAGGTGGTGGATGATCTTCAAGTTTGGTCATCATGTGGGTGGACTCCTCACTGCTTGTCCTGATCTCACAATCTACAATTCTAGGTCGGAGTCGCTCTTGTCTTGGCTGGAGTGAGTATATCTGAATCGACCACAGTACAGAAGCTGACCATCTGACAGCTCAACTATCACTCACCTGGGGTCATCTCGTACCTGTTGGCCATCTACTCGTTGATCATCATCAACATCGTCGTCCGTTCCTTGGCGACTCGCTACACCAAGGCAGAGCTACTCGTCCTCCCAGGTGCAGAGTCCACCCTCGTAACCTTCTCGGGCCTGTCGAAGGGCTTTACACCGGGCCAACACGTGCGACTCAGATTATGGTCCCTCGTGCCCGAGCTCGGCTGGAAATCTGGACTCGAAGCGCATCCATTCACCATCGCGACGGCAAACGACGGTGGACAGACTGTGCAGCTAGTCATCAAGAAAGCGGGCGACTGGACGACTGCGGTCTACAATCTCGTCAATGAGAGCGAGGGCGGGTTGCAAGTGAGGTGCTCGGTCGAAGGGCCATACGGTGCGTTTGGCAGATGGCGAGGAGGCTTCCATATTGATACGGTATTAGGTGGACCCATCAACTTCATCTATGGTGCTTTCGAGTCCGTTCTGATCGTTGTCGGCGGATCTGGAGGTGAGTAAGCAGTGACAGAGGGAAAGAATGGCATGCTGATTCCATGATAAGTCTCCTTCGGGCTCGGTGTCGTTCGTGGAATTTTGAGCGATACAAAGAAGGGCAAAACCGCGTGCAAGAATCTCACATTGGTTTGGACGGTCAGGGAGAAGCGTAAGGCGGCCATCCAGATAATCCCCTTTGAAACAACTGACAATCTAATCAGACAATCTGGAAGCATTACTTCCTCAACTAGAAGAAATCGTTCATTCCGCCCAAACGTCCGCCATCAACTTCCATCTCCGCCTGTGCTACACGTCCAAGATCCCGTCCTCCCCCCCTCTCGAATGCAAGCGCGCCATTGACGTCCTCCTCGAGTCGTGTGACGTCAGCACACACGTTCAAGTCTCTCAGGGTCGCCCTGATCTCTCGACGATCTTGGGACAGGTGATGAAGGACACGATGACCGGCGGTGTCGGTGTCGGAGGGTGTGGACCGTTGCCAATGGTCCAGGACATGGCGAGGCTGGTCGAACGTGTTCCTCGGCTGATGAAGAAGACGGTGGGCGGGGTGGAGATGCATAGCGAGACCTTTTCGTTGTAGTTTTGGCATTTTTATGGAATTTGTATTAGAGATGTTACCCGGTTAATGAGTTTACCCGAATGATCGCCTTCCTGCTGACCGCGCTAAATCAGTCTCGTCAATGCTTCTCTCTCCATCGTTCAACATCAAACGAAATGATGACCAGAGTACTTACATTGGGATGCTGCAGTATCCTCAAGGTAGACCCCTGGCTCAAGGAGTCTTTAAGCATCGGCTGATGTTTTCTCTTTCATCCAGACACTCCCTCGCTTGGTCAAGACCCCTTGTCGACCATACAGCTCCTACAACTCGGCCATTGCGGGTCTCACTACGGAACAAGAGGAGGTAAGTCCGTGGACATTCTCACATGTCGATCTGATCAGTGTGACGTCGCAGTTCCGTCAAGTCGTCTCGGACTTTGCGCAGAAGGAAATCGCGCCTCGAGCAGCCGAGATCGACAAGACGAACAAGATGCCGGCGGTGAGTATTATTGGTAAGACATTCTTTGTCCCTGCTGATATAGCCGCAGGATATCTTCCCCAAGCTAGGAGACATGGGACTATTGGGAGTAACGGTACCTGAGAAGTGGGGCGGTCTCGGGCTGGGGTACTTCGAACACACCATTGCGATGGAGGGTGCGTTGTGGTGTGGGTGAAGATCAAACTGACAACCATGAGGTAGAGCTGAGTAGAGCTTCCGCTGCTGTTGCGCTCAGTTATGGGGTGAGTCGGACGTCTTGCTCCATTCGTCTTTCGTCTCACCTCGAGAGCATAGGCGCACTCCAACCTTCTGGTCAACCAACTAATACGGCACGGCAGTACGTTCCTGCTTCGGTCTCTACCTATATTGTATCTCATGACTGTCTAGCCGAGACCCAGTTGACAAAATACCTTCCTCCCCTTCTTTCTGGCCAACATATCGGATCGCTCGCCATGTCCGAGCCCAACTCTGGCTCGGATGTTGTTTCGATGCGAACGAAAGCAGAGCTGCAAGAGGGGAAATGGATCATGAATGGCTCGAAGTGCTGGCAAGTCGCCCATCGTGATCCGAGTCAATCATGCATCTGACTCGTCCAGGATCACCAATGCCCCACTGTCGAGTACGTTTCTCGTCTACGCCCGCTCGAGCAAAGAAGGACCGCCTTCAAAGGGTCTCACAGCGTTCATCGTCGAAAAGGGGATGAAGGGATTCGAGGTTGGAGAAAGCTTGGACAAGTTCGGAGTGAGTCGGTCGTGGCTCTCCTCGATCCCTCGCCTGATTTGGGCGTTTAAGATGCGAGGATCGCCAACCGCGGAGTTGTTTTTCGACAATGTGGAGATACCCCCTGGTGAGCCGCTAGTCTGTCTCTCGAAGGTGTCCACGCTTACATAAAGCAGAGAATGTGCTCGGAACCGTGGGGAAAGGCGCTAGTGTCCTCATGTCGGGACTCGATCTCGAGCGACTGGTGCTATCTGGTGGACCATTAGGGTATGTTGAACGCCGTGAAATCTAGGTACCGCAGTTGAAATGTATCCCTGGAAGGATCATGCAAGCTGCGCTGGATCTCACGCTGGAATACACCCACTCGCGGGAACAGTTTGGAAAGAAGATTGCGACCTTTCAACTGATGCAGGGAAAGATTGCAGGTGAGTCCCGAGAGCTGTTAACGAAACGAGAGGGAAGAGCTGATGCGGAGCGTGAGGTAGATATGTACACAAAGCTGAGCGCGAGTAGAGCATACGTCTATGCGGTTGCGAGGGCATGTGATGCGGGCAAGATCTCTCGCCAGGTTGGTAAAACATTCTCTATCGCGGTAGAGATGGCTCTGACCTGAAGAAGGATTGTGCCGGTGCTATCCTGTATTCTTCAGATAGAGCGGTGGAGCTAGCCATGGAGGCTCAGCAGTGCTTGGTGAGTTGAACGATCTCGTGGGTGGCGTACATTGATCAAGGGATAGGGCGGAAACGGTTATGTTAATGGTATGTCGTGTTTAGTTCCTGTCTGCTCTCTCACTTATCAATATCAAGACTATCCGGCGGGACGACTTCTCCGCGACTCGCGCTTGTACACTGTCGGAGCAGGGACCCAAGAGATTCGACGCATGCTCATCGGGAGAGGGTTCAATGAAGCATTTGCCGAGGCGGATGGGAAAATGGTAGCCCAGTGAACCGACGATTAGTGTCATTACTTGCATAAGATACCGAGATATCCTATACTACCACGTGTGTGAAGATGTACCGTATAGCGTCGGTCAACAGCGCATCACTTCTTCCTGGCGGCGGCAATCCGTCGTTCTCTTCGATCGATCGAACCGCTCGAGTCCCAATCGACATCGGCGGCCAAGAGTTCCGGATGACCATTCTTCTCCAGCTTGGAATCAAAGAACCCGTCCCGGTATCCCCTCACAATTCGTTCCAGCAGGTCCGAGGTGGATATACTGGGTGTTCTCCGTGTTGGAACGAAGCGGCCTGACAAAATCAGTCAGTTGTCAGTCCGCACGGATGCAGCGAAACCTCGACGGACCTGATTTCTTTGCAAAGGCGTACACATCTGCCATCTCTTTTGTCGGATAGACCTCTTCGTCGTGTGCAATGTAGTCTATCTGATGCTTGTCCAGCCACGCCTGGTCGACGACCCACGGTGCGTCGGCGAGGACTTCGTCCGCCCACCGACAATGTCGTACGCATTCACATCGCTCAGCATGGGTCATGGCGGGCTCGGATTTCTGCGCTGCACAGAGGGCATCCGAGCAGACTCCGACCATGAGATGGACCCTCGGAAACGACAGTTTCGCTTGGCGCAGTTGAAGTGCGTGACTAAAGAAATCAACATTTAGCTCGAACACCGACACAGATGGATTAACTGCGTGACACACCCGAAATGGAACAAGTCGTACACGCCATCAGCATACACGCGGACGACTTTGCCTTCCTCGGGCTCGTTCGTCTTCCACCATCGTTTGACACCGTCCTCCTCGCCTCGTCCCTCGATAGCCCGCCTGACGAACGACTTGATATTGTCCTCCGACAGCTCCTTGGGCGAGGTATACATCTTGGGCGGCCCTTTGGCAGATCCCCGAGATTGCAGCAGAGTCGCCTTTGCAGCAGCAAGTTGAAGGGCTTCCGACGATGCGATCGGTACATCCTCCGGCGTCACGTACTCGGTATGATGATTGACCGGAGCCAGATTTGCGCGGGAAGCTTTGGGCGTGGGATCGCGGTGAGAGCCCAGTGGCGATGTCGCTGAGCCACCCGGAGTATCAAGCAGCAAGCCTGACGTCGGCGTCGGCGAGGCAGGGCGTCGGACATGGTGGGGAGCTTGATGGTGAGACGGATGAACCGGAGTCCCTCCCACAGTGGACGAGCTTTCGATATCGCCATCGTATCTGTACGACCGGAAAATCCAAAGTCAGCTCCAGGATCCTCGTGGCTCGTCTTGAACGTGCGTGAATCATGCTTGGACAGGTAAACCACGGGTTTGCCCGACTACTTACGTGGGAGAATCCAACCCTTCGCTTTGACTGCCTTCCCCGCTCAGTTCCCGTATCCGCTTTTCGTTCAGTGCACGCCTCGTCAATGGGGCAATAGTGGACGTGGGATTGGCGAGACCTGGCGAATGTGGTGAAATGACATGAAGCGGTGCAGCAAGAGGCGGAATTCGAGGAGACGAGGTAGCAGTCGAGGGAGCTCGGACCGACATGATGGAGGCTCCGTCAGAAGTTTCCTCCTTGTTATCTTATACGCAAGGATCCAAAGGCGGATTTAATGGACATGGACGATAGGATGAGGCGATAAAAAACGGAAAAGGACAAGCAAACCACACATGATCAGGCTCCGGCTAGCTGCTATCGACACTGCACTCACCCTCCTCGCTGGCATCTCTGGAGCTCCCATCATCCCTCGTTCCGCGCGCCTCCCGATTTCCTCTCCTCCTTTTCGGTATTCCGGCCGGAGTAGACATGGCGTCCTCTTGCTGGGGGGTTGGAGATGGGTGCTGGGTGAATTGCGATGGCTATCTAATAAGCTGAACGATATATGGGGTGGTGAAATGGTAGATGCACAAATGTCATGGCCAAAAGCCGAGGCCTCCTATGACGTTGAGGAGTGAATAGGCGGATAGAGATAGGCGTCCACGGGTGGCGCACGTGGCGGTCATTGAAGCGGAAGCAAAGCGAATCGTCTTTCACGTCAACAAACTCGCGACTGTCTTCAACCTCAACAACCCGCCCAAGCTCGTCCTCAATCGCTATGCTCTCATCGTCGCAACGAAGACAGACGTCGCCAAAGAGAAAATTTGACGAGTCTGAGCAGTCTCAGGAGTTCCAAGAAGATTCATGGCAGGCCTTGGCGTGCGTGTTTGGCTCTGATTTGGCTTGCGCCTTTAGCTTTCTGCTGATTCTACCCTGCGTGGTATCCCAGCCGTATCGTGCGAGACGTCGGCCCCAATCTGCTGGCTCACGATGAGATGCAAGATCTTCATGCGGCCGAGACTGCCGTCGACGAGAAAGATGACGAACGGCGCGAACAGCTGGACCAGATCCAGGCTGAACTCAAGGGTTTGTTCTGTTGTAACGACATGGCAGCTCTGACGCGTTCTTCCCCATAGCCCTCTCTCGACAGCTGAAGATGGCCTCGCTCGCGGCGCAGCGACCTGTGTCGCACCCTACGCCGGCGGAACACGATGCCCATGTCCGCGCACTCGAAGCCCAGCACTACGGCATCGGGAAACAGCTAAACGAAACACAGACTGCGCTCGCAAAGAAAGAGGTCGAGCTGAACGAGTGGAGGCTGCAGAAGGAGGAAGTGGGGAGATGGCAGGTGGGCGACGAGGAGAAACCGGCGCAATACGTTGACGGGCAAATGTGCGTCTCGGCTCCCTTATCACACTGATGAGACGCCTGCTGATTCCCGCTCAGAATCCGGTTGAAACTCTTTGCCGACGCAGGCTTCTCGCTCATCCCGCCGAAAGACGCCCAATCCGTGCCCAAGGTTTTGATTCGTGAGTTTCCAACAATCATGCGTACACACCCGGACTTTATGCTCTTCTCCGTCGCCAGGTAATGATGCCAAGAACGATGTGCACACTGTGCCAATCGAGAATGCTCGCTCAAAGGTGCATTATGCGAATCTGATATGGAGTCTGGCGAGCGAGTAGCAGATAATGATGCTGTACTTGATTGTATGTATTCAGACTATCAGCACGAGTCTCATAGCGACCTGGCTCCCATGGCATACTTTACACTATACATACATACACTGGATCATACAACGAATATACATAGCCAATCGCTCACGCTACCCACTCTCGGACTTGCTTCTCCCACTCTCCATCTCTACCGACAATAGTGCCTCCGAGTTTCTCCAGCTTCTGCCAGATTCCGTCGACAGCCTCGGGTCTGACCGCCCTGGTCGCAGGTGCGATCAACAAGGTCTGAAAGGACGCTTCGAGAGCAGACACGGCGGTCGCCGAGATGCTACGATGGCCCGACATTGCGTAAGCTTGGCTGGTGAACCGTCGTCTGGACGTACCAGAAATCGATAGCGAGGCCAACGATCACCACCTTGTCTATCCCTTTCGCTCTGAGCGTCTTTGCGAGATCGGACGCTTCCGCTGACTTTCTTCTGGGTGCGTCGAGGAGGGACGCAGGTGGTTCCGAGGGATCCGTCGGCGAGGTCAAGTATCCCTCGAATGCAGAGTACGAGTCAATTGTCGGGTGATATCCCTTTCGCGGTCGATAAGTCACCGCCTCGGAAAGGGGTCGGCAAGGACGACGCAGCCCACCTTTCGAACCACGATCATCTTTTCTTTCCATGCCTCCAGATCCCCTCTCAGGCCCTTTTCGATCTCGGCGCCCTTGCTTCCCTGGACACAATGGTCCGGCCACAGGATCTGCGTGCACTCTTCCCCGAAGCCATTGACGAGTGTCTTCTCATCGAGCACTTTGGATGGCGGATGCGACGACGCGAACGAGATGTGCCCTGCAGGGTGATAGTCCTACGATCACTGCATGAGCGATCATCGACCGCTCTGGACTAGCAACCAACTTGGGAAGTCACGACCGCATTCCATTCCCATTTGGACGAATCGAGGAGATCCGACAGAAGCGGTAGGATGTCTGGTCCGGATGATACTGCCAGTGAGCCCGTTGGTGGGAGGAAGTCGTTCTGGACGTCGATGATCAGCAGGGCTGTGGGCATATTGTGGTAGAGGATCGAAGTCGATTCCACTGCAGCCTTACGGTAAGACCTCGACTCACCCATGCCGTCCATCGTGTTGCGGGGACTCCGGTGGTTCTTTCAACACGTGACCTCACAATGAAGCCAATGGCGCTGTTTCATCCCGTCTGCCTCTATAATTGTAGTCTCCTTTCATCCTTCTCTCTACGATCCAACCTTCACCCCTCGCCGTTCTCCTTGCTACACGATCCAGTCACAATGATCCCACCTTTTCCGCCCATCCCCATTCCCTCCC
>JASZXS010000187.1:0-29935 GCA_035521475.1 Tremellales sp. Uapishka_1 | reverse complement strand
TGTGGAGGTGGAGCTAGTGTTGGGGGATCGATTGTATGCACTGCTATAGACATCTGACTGCTTCCAGGTTTTGTCCGAGGACTGACTAATGATGATCGCTTTATGCGCTCCGTATATGGACGGGCATTGCCGCGGCATGCAGGTGATCTCTCGTGGTGTCCATTCCGCACTTCTGACACTCAACTTCGTGAAGGCTGTCTCAAGGTGTCAGTATCGGGATACGAGTATGGCTTTCCACAAGGCCGTGCCGTTCAGGATGCTCACGAAGGTCAGCGCCTGTTCTTTGGAGCGCCAGCGTTAGGTCATAGAACACTCTTATAACGCCCCCTTGACATCCCGGTAATCTGCGTTCCTCTGCCGATGCTTGGTGGTAGCCATACAGTACCTCAGCCGCGATGCAAGCTGAGGCGTGAAGGGTGTGGCCGGACATTTGCCACCCGATCCCCGCGCCGTATTTCTTTTCCCACCTCCATCTCTCTTCTTTTACCTTTCTCTTTCACTCCACTCTTATCCTTCGCCACAGCTTCTGTATCTCATACAGTCTCTTCTTGGCGTCTTCCATCGCACACACCGTCCACTGGACCATGCCAGTAGTAGTTTCCCTCATTTACCTCTCCTTCCAACTCGCTCTACTTCCAGCCCGGATCGCAATCCACCTCGCGTCATTCTTAGCGCGTCACTCTGCTTCTTACATCCTCCGTTTACTCCTTCCACCTTCCGTTCGAGACCTTCCTGCACCCCTACCCGTCATCCTTCCAGTCATTGTCGAAGAGACTCCCGCTCTCGCCGTCGTCGCCACCGAGCACATCAGATCACCTTTTCACACCCTTCTTCCCATGGCCCCATTCACTCCCGCTGGGATGTCTCCTCCGACCATCGACTCGCCCCGTCGGTCTCCCCCTACTCTCGGTCCTATTTCTTCCTCGAACGTAACTCTTCTCCCGCAGAACACGAATGCCCCTGGTTTGACCGCCACCCAGCTGTTCTCGCCCCCGGTGGTCCCTGGTACGCCTGATGAGTCGTCATTCGACTCTAAAGGCTTCGACTCGACCCTCTCCACGCCTTACGAACTCGACTTCGGTATCCAAAGCACTCCCTTCCCCCTCCGACGAAGACCTCTCGAACCATCTCCGACAAAAGCACCGTCGTTGCCTCCGACTATCGCAACCCCTCTTGCGATCACAAAGGAGAATGAGAGCGACAAGGTAGAGGAGAAGCGACGAGATAAAGAGGGGTCCGAGCCCGAGCTTCCGAAACCCAAAGTCGTGCTGTCCTCATGGCGGATCGCACAGATGAAGAAGGAGTTTATCGGCAAACGAGTCGGTACAGGTCCCGCCAGACCCATCCCGGCCTTGCACGGTCCGCTGTCTCTTCCTTATGCTCGAAACCCAAGGTCGGCACTCTGCTTTTCCTTATGCCATTCCAATGTCTGACGAAAAAAAAACAGTGGAGTTGACGCAACCGTCGCTGATGACACGGCGTACCTCTCTCATGTCTTTGGACTTCGAGCGGCACCCTCTGTCCAGACGGGCACGGCGTCTGATTCAAGCGACTCAAGACACGTCTCTTCCGGAACAGATTCGACCCGGACCGTGTCGGGCTCCAGCGGTACCTCCAACCCGATGATGGCAAAGAAGGGCGATCGAAGCACAGCAAGTGACGGCAGTAGCCTCATCTCCGCCGGGGGAACCCATTCGAGACCCATGGTTGTGCGAGACCCGAATCAGATCATCGGACTCAAGAGAGATGTCGCGCTGACCACCAATGTTGTGAAGGAGAAGATTGCGGACAGAGGAGACGACGAAATTGTAAGCTATAAGGAACCGGTAGAGTTCGTCCTGATTCTAACGGTACTCCTTAGGTGCTGGCGAAGCCTCAGAATGACCCCATGGGTAGAGAGATCGCGACTCCCGGTCCCAGATACTCCACCCTTCGAGCTCAACTTGGTTTCGGAAAACCGCTCCTGTCTCCGATACCCGCTTCTCCCATCGCCAAAGACGATGAATTCACCCAATTGTTCGACGACGCCGTTCTCATTCCGAACAGTCCCTTCTCGGCTATCGGTACCGCTTCTCGACTGTGGACCCACTCGTCCACCGCTGGTTCTCGGATCCCATCCAACGAGAGTCAGCCGACTTCGGACGGTTTTGTCGATCCGATCATCTACAACCCGGCTACGATCCCTGTCCCGGTCCCGCAGTTCAAGAAGGCGGACCTGAGCGAGAACTGGAGAGCTAGACCACACTCAGATGTAGCCCGAGCCGTGTTGAAGTTCTCGCCCCCCAAGGCGAAGCCCGACGATCCATTCGAGGAAATCTTGACTATGGATCGCCTTTTCGAGAGATTTGAGAAAGCAAAACTTGTCTCTGACAAGGTGAGTCCACGTGTGCTCGTCGCGGGAAGAGGTGCTGATCGAGCAATAGGACGGAGTGAGGAGTCTCGCCTCCTCTGTCAAAGTGAACATTCCCGGTAGCGATTCCCTCTCCACTCGAAAAGTCAAGATCATCGATCAAGATATCGTCATGACTGAACCCACACCCCCTCGGCTCGCTCCCTCCCCCAAATCGCAAACGATTCATGACCTTGAAGCGATCACGTCGCCGATCAATGTCACAAGGACTGCTCTTGCGAAGGGTACCCCCGGTGCCGGGAAGCTGTTGAGAAAGCAAACGGGAGGTGTCTTGGCTGCGGAAGCGGCGATGGAGCCGATGCCACCGGTGCTGGGCAGTTCTAGATTGGTCAAAGGAAAAGGTAAAGCTCGGATGGGAGGGAAATGAATGCGTTTGGTTTTTGTCTTGTGATTGGTGAGAAGGTGGACAGAGGTGATGATAGGTGGAAGGTGGATGGTGGATGTCATGTCATTGTTCCCGTGTGATTCAGACTATGTAGTTTTTCGTGAAAACAGTATGCATCGACACAAGTCGCCTTATATGTAGTCTTTGAATCGAACCGATCGAAGAGGATGTTCCCTCTAAGCATATCTGCAGGTTCTTGGAGAAAACAAACGAGCAGAAATAAAAGAGGTCTGCGTTCCCGACTTCTTGAGCAGGAACGAGTGGGTTGCTTTTGGCTTACTTTTTGACCCCTCGAATCGTGAAAGGCGATGTAGAGGGGCTTCGAAAGAGCCGGACGGGGGAGGATGTAAAGTAGGATGAGGGAAGAACATGGCAGGGAAGAGGATTGCGAGGAGAGATTGGCATCTCGACCGTTAGCATGTGTGACCTCTTGCGCGTGGATGCTGCTTCTGACTGATATATTCTGCATATCTCGTTCGATCATGATGGCCTCTGCAGACTTGTCAGCAGACACCCATCGACCGCGTCGTGGTAGCTCACCGTTTTACAATCTCCTCGGCTTTCTCGCCCTCGTGCCTCCGATCTTGATCCTGCTCCTATCCTCGACCCTGACGACCCACTTCCTGACGCCGTCGCCCTCGGCTCCGGCAAGCGCGGACGAGACGGCCTCTCGTCCCTTCCCAAAGCCATTAAAGGCGACGCGCAGCTGGACATACGGCAGCAGTCCCGTGTACTCTACGATCTTTCCAAACATCTTGAGCGTCGCCTGATGCGCCGCCTCGAAGGAGTCTTTGCCGGCGTTCTTGAACTTCTTGTCGGTCCCGCAGGTGATCGTCGGGAAGAGGGGACCCATGCCGTCCGAGAAGGTCAGGAGGGTGTTGTTGCGTGTCGAGGTCACGGTCAAGGTATGCGTCGGGGAGAGAGCGCGCTCGGTCAACCGCGGGGGTTCCGCGTGGAATCGTGGAGGCTGGCCGGCCTTGCCGCCTTTCTTGGAGGATGGAGCGGAAGGAGGGGTAGGAGTCGACGTGGATGAGGAGGGAGCAGAGCCCGGGAGAGTGAACTGAGGAGTGATGGGCGCGGCCGTAGAGGGTTTCATGGGCGCTTCGGGGGATCGACGGGGGAGAGTAAAATCGAGTCCGACCCGCGACGAGGAAGCAAACGAGGAAGCTTGCATCCTCAGGACGGGCTGCGATACCAGCGCAGACGATTGGAAGATGTGCTTTAGAATAACAGAAGTCATGATGGGCAAGAGGTGGAAGGAAAAGGAGGCGTTCCATCAAGAAGGGCGAGACACTTTTTCGAGATGTTGGGCTTTAGGTCACGTGCACAGGTCGGGTCTTGTGGCACCGGTCTCTTTCCTCTGCCACTCGTACATGCAAGAACCATCATACCACCATATCCAGTTCCACGTCCTTGTACATATTGGTACCTAGTATGGAATACCGCTGAACACACAAATCAGCAAGTACTCCCGTCTCAACCACCAAGCACTCACTTCTGCATCTTCTGGAATCCATCGTACACGTTGCTCCTCATGTTCTCGTGTGCGTTCCTGATCACGCCCATCATGTACTCCGCCGCAGCTCGTTCGCCCAGCTGAAGCTGGAATCTATCCTTCAGCCTCTTGATCGTGGGTTCTCCCTTGAACGAGGGCAGTCCCGTGCCCAGCATGAGGTGGCACGCATCGACCAGCTGGATCGCGTGAGGTCGGATGGCGAGGAACGCTTTGACGGTGAGTTCGGTGAACATTTTATAGCCTTGAGATTCCCGGCCGCCCATCAAGACGACCATCTCGTGGTTGAGCTTGAAACTGTTGGGTTCGAATTTGACCCCCTAAAAGGACGGCTGTCAACCGCGACTTCACATCCTTTACCTCAGAATAACTTACTCCCGGACGTAAAATCATCAAGATACAAGGTTAGGGGATTTGCGGAATGCTACAAGGAAACAACTCATCTATATCGAACAAGAAACCGAAATCTATCATTAGGCATAATCAGCCACGAGCTGTTACCGTGCGTCATCAGATAGCTCACCAATATGCACAATATGTCCTTCGCCATCAATCATGATGTTTCCGTTATGTCTATCCTTGATCTGCAAGATGTAACAAGCGACCGAATACGCCGCCATCGATTGGATGAAGTTCAGTCTCGCCTTCTGGAACGGAATACTGTCGACCGTGCCGTACTTGTCGACAAAGTACGAAAAGAGGTCGTTGATTTTGGCTCGACCCATCTCATCTCGAGACGTAGCGTTCGGGACGACATCGATCACACCACACTGGCTTATATTCAGTCTCGCACGGCTGAGATAGCGAAGGACTCACGCCTGGAGCCGTTGCGGTCACCCGGTAAGGGAAAAGATACAGCACGAGTCCGATGGAAGTAAACACGTTCTTGAACATGGCGATGATTTGCAAAGCCAAGACATCCTGTCGACAATCGTCCCCGACTTTGAAAATTGCAGACTGCCACACGTCGTATTTGGTTTTGACGAGTTGCGCTTCGTCGGCGATCTCGACCGACGCGTTTGTGGGCAGATCCATCTTCTCCTTCTGGACTAGAAAAGTGGCCATGAAGGGCGCCTAAAAAGGAGCTGTCAGCTTCACTTCCCCAACAAATACCGTGCACAACTTACCTTAGCGTGACTCTGCAGGGGCCGACCTGACTTCCTATCCAGATCCACGACCACTCCATCTGGATTACTGGGCAGGTAGACGCCGACCGAGAGATCGATCTTCGCCATCTCTTCATCGATTTTAGCCTGATAGGCCCGCCATTAGTGCCCGCTACACTATACGCGAGTCGCCGAACCAATCTGACGACACACCTTCTTTTCCGGCTTGGTCTTCTTGATGAAAGGCTTCAGTTTTCCAGAGATGGACGTGACAGCATCAAAGAATGTGAATTCCTGATCATAGAATGCCCGAGCCTTTCCAGACAACTCCGCCACGATCATGTCAACCATTCGGTCCAACATCGGTTTCATCGGATCAGCCTGACGACTCTTCAGTCCTCTTTTTCCGACGTGATCGCAATTCACGCACAATATCATCGTCTCGGTAGGTATTGGCCTTCATGTTCCATATGATCTGATGGCAGAACAATTGCGAGATCTTGGAGGTCTCGAAGATGAAACGTTCGACATAGCCTAAGCATTGATGAGTACGGTCCTAGCTGACAACATTATCACCATACCTAAACCATCGGATCGCAGAGCTTGCACGACTTGGGGTACGAAGAAGAATGTCAACTCGACGGGATGCTGCTCCAAGACCCGCATGGCATATTGCAGGATCAGAGGATGGTTCCCGTATCGAGGATTGAAGTATACCAAAGCAGGTACAGGGGGAACGGCAGCCCAAACGGGTAGCCACTGTTGATCATTAGCACAATCACGAGCCAGCGAAGCAAGGGCGCACTTGTAATCCCTTGCGCGATGCAGCCTCTAGCTTGTCTCCTAACAAGAAATGCAGAGCCTCTGGGACGTCCACTACGGCTTTGGGCTCTATCTGGACGAGCCTTGTGATCTCCAGCTGGACAGACAGATGCTGGAATCGCTCGCCCATGTGGACCGTCATCGCTGGGGATTGCTTCCAAGCTTTTCGCGTAAGACTCGTCCACTCTTCATTCGCAATCGACCGCTCCATGGCACCGACATTGACGGCCAATCGACCTCCCTCGTTGGCAGGATTACACCAAACACTCAGCCGAGAGATCTCATTCTCCACCAGCAGCTGTAAGATCTTGACCCGGTCCCGATGTTGCAGCGTGTAGTCGTGAAGATTCGTGGCGCCGTTGACCAAGATGGCGGCTGATCTATCGGGCATCGACGTGGTCGAGTGATCTCCTCGGATGTGATCCTCTTGAATGGCCGTCATGAAGTCCGCAAGCAATTTCATTTCTGCCCCGACTTGGATTCGATCGCTACCGAAAGACCATTGCGGGCGGACAGAGAACCACGAAAAGGCAGCCTGGTAGAGGCGGTCTCGGAATCGAAGCTCCAATAGCGCCTCCATGCGGCTACTCGCAAGGATCTGGAAACCGAAGAGAAGGAGGGAGAATCGAACTTCTCGTGCCAATGGATGGGTACTATTATGAAACAAATTAAGTGAATTTGGGCTACTAGTCGAGCAAAATCCGACTCACCTCATCGTTCCACAAGCCTTGAGAGATCTCATCATCAACCTGATCAGAGACACCATGATGCCAGGCTCCCTGTATTTGATCGCCTGGAACTGACTGGACAACACTTGAATTAACAAGAGATGCGGTCGAAGCAGTCTCCGCGCTTTGGCCAACTCGAGATCCATGATCTTCTTGTCACTTGGCGAATACTCGACCGGTTTCTCGAACGGATCGCAGTAACTGTGAATGTGTCACTGAAGCGCACACCGGCACACTGGATCCACTCACTTCATGCTGTCGCTGAAGAGACCTCTTCTAGCACGTATGGTTGCCAACCAGCCCGCAGAGATCTCTGCGATCACAGCAATCTCGGCTTCAGGTTTCTTTCGTAGGAGCCAAGTCCAAGCATCGACTCCGGCAGCGATAGCCAGGGGTGTGAAGGCGGTCATTGGGAGCTCGACAAGGTAGTGCAGTATGTCGTTGTCCATCTAAATATCATTCAGCAAAGTCATTCTGCCGACATTGACCAAGCTAACCTTTGGAGATGCCACTAGGGCAGAGACGGCCCGAAGCAAGATTCTTCTGATCTCTGGAACTGTGAATGGTCTGGTTTTTTTCTTGATGTTCATGACGGCTTCAGCCATCTGCGACTTGAACGCGTCCAATTCTGCCACCGAAGATTCGGAGGGGGAATCTTTCTGCAAGTCGTCCAAGCCTATGACGTCTCAGTTGGTCGTATGTACGTTGCCGAGTTCGTGAACTCCTCACCCTTCCCCAACACCATTCGAGCACCACTGAGCTCTCCATTGAAGTAGTTCTTGCTTGCAAACTGGCTTGCGACAAGGTTCGAGCTGTCCGATGGCCATCCGCCGATGTTAGGCATAATGGCTGAGGCGTGTGAGCCTTAAAAGGGTAACCAATGATACTCCACTTACTTTCCTGGCGATCGAGCCTCGAGATCACTTTGGCGTAGTGAAGAGCGAGACCGGCGCCCATTTCGACACTATCGATCAATAGGACGTCTTTGGACTCGTTCAGGTATTGTTGCAAGGTCGACTGGACCTCGATGGGCGCTCGAGAGATCGCCAGCGTCAACCAGGACCGCGCGACAGCGTGCAGCTGGGTCACAATCTCGTTCCGCACAGCATAGTCGTCGGTGAGCTGGAGCGTGAGATCCATCTTGTCCGATCGAAACTCATAGACGGGCGAGTACTGGTCAGACGGAATGAGCTTCTCATCCTACGACGAGCAAGAACAGCTTACCTCGTCGGTATATTGCAATTCACAACTCCTCCTCATCAAGGTCAAGATTTCCAGCAGAGTAAAGACGACCTCCTTGACACACATCAACGCAGAGAATGTTTCGATGATCTGCCGAGCATAGGTGAGGGCCGTCTCTCGGACTTTCCTGAACCGATGGGTACAGGCCACGAGGATCTTTCGGACTTCTTCTGACACGATCTGGGGAAGAGAGTGGGTGACGGCTTGGCGGCTGAGTTGTTTGAGGAAGGATGAGGATAGCTGGGTAGATTGCATGAGAGGCTAAATGCGATGCTTCTGTAAACGCTTACCTTTGCGGCAATGCCATCGAGACAGCCAATCAGGGTGCTGGTATTGACAGACTCGTTGGAGAAATACTGCAGTATCACTGATGGATGGTTTCGAATTGTCCTCGCTTCTTCCAGATCAAAGATAGCCAACAAGAGCGTCGTCTGAGGCGTCGTCATATTTCTGATTTCATATGACAATCGTTGCGTAGTTAAGCACTCCGAGAGCAAATTTCTCTGCTTGGTAAGTATCTGCATTGTAAGAGCGGTCAGATCCAGTCATGAAGATCCGTGCATCCAAAAATGGCTCACCGAGGCTGCGAAATCTTTTCTCAAGATGGAGTTGTACTCCAGGTCGCTTGCGACATAGTCGTTCGCAGATTCCAACACCAACGCCGGAGTCTTGACCGCAATATTGCTGAGAGCGTTCAACTCGTGGTCGGATAACCTCTTTCTTCCGGCCGACCCGCTTAGGCCGAAGACGACACACAAGAACCAGAGGTTTCTGAAGTGAGCCACCAGTTCCGACGAGGCCGCATGGTGCGGATGATAATTCGAATGCAGAAGCAGCTCCGAGATGGGGATGAGCAATGCAGCCAACCACGATTTCATGTCAGATACCCTAGATTCCGAGTCTTGCGCGAGATGCGCGAGTTTCTCCTTGTCTCGAGAGTTGAAACCGGCCGGCGCCATCGCCACCATCTGGGTCTGCGTGCCTTTATCAGCGAACAAGGTCAAGAGCTCCACCAGGTATCCATCAGCGCAGTCGAGTCGGCTGGCGAGGCCCTTAGCGAGGGTCGTCTGCGCTGCCAGGACGGCATTTGATGAGATTCTCGGGTCTTCTGGGTGAGAAGATCTCGAGATCTGGGAGAAGGCTCGATAGACCTCGACGAGATCTGCGTTGGAACCAGCCAAGGCTAGGGGAACGAGATTGGTGACTATCGTCGCCTCGGTGACGAGATCCACTCCGCGCAGACGCTGGAGGAGCATGGAGATACCGAGATGGATGACCTGGTGTACGATGTGAGCTGACGCATCGGTAACTAACAGACAAACAACAGCTCACATCGTCCTTGCCTATTTCTAGAGCCAGTCGGGAGACCACTTCAACAGCCGTGACTCCAACGAGAGCTTTCTGTTCCTCGGTCTTCTTCCCTCCAGATCCGGCCGTTCTAAACGTCATGTTTTCGATATCCCGCTTCCCAAGCGCACTCCCATGATGATGGGACCCAGATTTGACCGACATTGCAGCACCGGGTACAATGGTCGACCCGCTTGCATGGGTAAGTGTGTTTAGCAGGGAATATAGGGTCGACGAGACGAGGTCGTGATTCGACGACATTTCGATACAGATGGCGAGACACTTCGATGCTGCAACAACGCACGGAGGCATCTCCATGCCAGTCGCCGCCATTTCACCCTCGAACGCTGGGAGGGGGCTCATGAGAAGTCGTCGAATGTGGTGCGTCATGGTCGTTCCCAGAGACGGATGGCTACGTAAGCGTGATCAGCGTTGTGAGTAAAAGATATAGAGTTGATTGTATACTCACTTGCGAACGAGGATGGCGACGCTGATGAACGCGACCTCCAAGATTCTTGGATCGGAAACGGTCGAGTTTTCCGATAAAAGGAGTTTTAGCCGTGTGAGTTGGGTTTCGTCGATGCCCTCTTGGTGAAGTGCAAGCATGGTCATCATGACCTGCGAGTTTTGAGTCAGTCAGCCAGCTATGGAAATAGTCTAAGAGCGCATACCAGAGTCGCTCCGCTCAGTTCAATCTCTTCGTCTGCCGCACTCCCGCCCAGAGTGAACAAGCTGCCTTTTCTGGGCAGTCCTGACTCGCCTCCCTCGGTGTCGGCCATACCGATGACCTCGGTCCACCATTTCGTCACCATGCTTCCCGCCTCTTCCAGCACCTTTCTCCCCTCTGCCGTTGCCGATAGTTTGCTGCTAGCGACGTCGGGTGACAACGAGGTGTACAAGAGCGATTTCGTCTGATCGGCCGGGATGTGCGGAAGACCGAAGCTATGGTCCAGCGCGGGCAGGTGCGCATACGTCCTCTGATGGAGGACCGTTTCTGGCAGCAGATTCCCAGCCAAAAATATATTGGAGAGATCGGCAACAATGATGACCACGCCTCCTGGCGTTGTGGGGTGGGGAGCGGTTCGGTTGTACGTGGGCGATTTGGTGGCGAGACCCGATATGGAGGAGGACGAGTTCTGTCGGACCATCTTGACCAAATTCGAGGGGGCGGCGAGGGAGATCAATGTGGTAATGATCTTGGGAAGAAAGGTGGTGGGGAAGATGGGGAGGGGGATGTGCATCAACGCGTGGTGGGTAGCGGCAAGGAGGACCAAGGGAAACGCTGGTAAGGAGGACCATCAGCCTTGTTCCATCCCGAAAGGAATAGGCATTCGTACTCATAAATCGACCATCTTGGATCATTCTCTCCACCTTCTCCAGCAGCGCAATTAACTCTGACGCCAGCTCTCCTCGGAGGGACTCAGACGACCATCCAACCCACACCATAGCTCTCAACAAGCCCTCGCAGAGTTGACCTTGCGTCGCGGTTCCTGTACCGCCCATCTCGGAAGACAGAGCAGAGGAAGAGGCACCTGACGGAGACGACGCATGCGAGCTCGCTGACACCATCTGCCCTTGACCGAGCAGGCCATTGAGAAGCGAGCGAAGTTTCGGCAGTGCTTTGGGCAGATACGTCGACTCCAGTGGCAGCGACGAGACATAGTGGGCGTACGAGATGGCGTGGTTGGTCTCGAACTCGGTCTACGAGCTGTTATCAGCAAGCAGTGCGGTATGACAAGGAAAGACGATTCACCCAGCCCTCGTCATCGTCTCCTGGCGATAGCTCAGCTGATGCGTCCACTTCGGGGAGGCCTTTCAGCAGGACGTTGATGTCTTCGGTTTGCGAACCGGCATGATCGGTGCTGTCTGTCGCTCCGACAGCGAGATTGGATGCGAGGGAACTGAGGATCTGGAGATGAAGGGGGTTGTCCAAGCTACAAGGGGGAGGGTTGGTGAGCATGTCTCTGCTGTATGTATGACTCGTGCATGTCTAGACGCACCAGTCCATCTTGCAGTGCTTGCTTGCTATGGCTCGCTGCAAGGAAGACAGACAAGAATAGGTCGAATCGTTTGATTCAATCAGAAGGCGACAAGGCAAGTCCATCGGTCATCAAGTCGCGCATTCCCGGCCGACGAATTTCAGCCATCAACAATCATCTCCCTCCATCCTTATTCGACTAATCACAATGGCCTCCCTCCCGCAACCGACCGCATCGACGTCCACGTCCGCTGGCAAGCCCGACAGATTGTATGTCGGCAACCTCTCGCCGACGGTGGACGAATACACCCTCATTCAGATCTTCTCAAAATTCGGCAAGATCGTCAAGCTGGATTTCATGTTCCACAAGACGGGCGTGCTCAAGGGCAAACCCCGGGGCTTTGCCTTCATCGAGATGTCGAGCAAAGATGTGAGTGGGCGAGGACAGGAATGGCGAACGGGGGCTGACGGATTTGGGATCCCTTTTTTGTTGCGTTTTCCCAAGGATGCGTTGAAAGCTCTGGTGAAACTGCACGATCGATTATTGAGGGGCCGGAAGCTCGTCGTGACTTATGCGAACTCGGTGAGCGCATTTTCGGGAGACATTGACGAGAAGCAGAGTGTTGACATTGGATGCAGGCTCCTGTGACGGACTATCCTGTTCATTCTGGACCGAGACGCCATACGGAAGCGCCGACAAAGACGACACTTTCGCTGCTGAAGAACAAGCGGCGTCCGCAGAGGTAGGTATCATGGCAGAAACATGAGTCTGGGGACTTATGGCATCGCAGCGCCGCCGCCCAGATCGCAGCAATGGAAGCCAAGCTCGCATCGATGCAGCAGCGTGCTGGTTCGCAGGACGAGGAAGCGGAGGGTGCAGGCACGCCGTTGAGCGGGGGAGACGCGGACATGGAGGAAGAGCTGGGACAGGAAGAAGGCAGCAAGGCAGCTACCGAGCTCGAGAAGGAGATGGTGCAACAACTGGAGGGGCGACGATCGAATAGCCCTCGAATCGACGAAACATTATCGACTTCAACCTTTGAAATACCCTTGCCGAGTTCGCTTCCGCCTCGACCCCTGCTTGATGCATCCGAGCGGACAGCTGCAAAGCCCCACCAAAAGAAGGAGGACGAGCGGGCGAAGGCGCGGGAAATGGCGTTCCGAGCGGGTCTGGCGGGGCTGCCGAAGAAGCCGATGGTGTAGGTATGGATAGACTGGTGTAGATGTCGGTTTGTGTGTAGGATAAGGGGCATAGCGATGCAGCTCGTGGTATTTTCCGAGTAAGCTGCATTTTCAGCTTCTCACCGGGCGGAAGGATGGGGGCTGAGGTGGCTGTGCGTCCGTCTCATGCAGATCGTCGAGTCGCCCGCCTTCTTATGCTCTCCTCTTTCTTGACCTCTGCCTCAGCCTATACTCTATTCTGGTCTATTATGCCCTATCTGACCGTCCCTTTCCTCAAGCTCGGCCAGTCCAAGCCCAGGCGTCAACAATGCGCCGATTCTTCGGCAGAGCGCACCAGCACGGCCCTCCTCGCCCTCCCTTTCTCGAAGTACTCGCCCGACACACACCTTCCTCTCAGCCTCGACTTTTGCGCCCAGTCCTCGGGGCCACTGATCTCGCTCCAGGCAGTACAAGACCACCTCGTCCTTCTCCGCGCGTTCTTCGCTCTCGGACAGAGGGATGATTTCCCGCATCTGTGCGAGCGGGCTGCGGTGGCTTATCTGGAGTATGCCAGGGGTTCAGCTTCAAGTGGGCCAAGGGAGGAGAATGCGAAGGGCGGAGAAGGAGTGAAGGAAGAGGAGGAGGACAAAGAGGCAGAAGTCGAGGGTGGGCCACTAGAGGTGCTGATGTGCTGGCATGCGCATATGCTGAATCCTATCGTGGGTTGGCGGATACGTATCGTCATGTGCTGATTGAAGATGTTGCGCAGATCTACAAGGAGGATACGGATGGAGTGTACTCCGCTCTGAAGGGTATATCTTTCCCCCTTCGTGAGCTTGTATGTTTGCCTTTCAAGTTTGCCCAGATTACACTGATGGCGAAGACAGGCGGAACGAATCACGTCCGACGTGCCCTTCCCGCCTCTGCCGCTCTCGCCTGAGGTGGACGCTCCCGTGTCCACCGGACGACGCTTCGATGTCGCTGCCGCCACCCAGAGACAAGCGAAATTCATCGTCAAGATGTACGAGATCGGCTGGCTTGAGCCCTCGAAGTTCGAGGAAAACATTACGGAGCTCCAGCGAGCGATCGTGCGATATCGTCAGCGATTCCCAGGTTGTTGCAACAACGAGGAGCTGATGCCAAGCACCGGACGCATGGTTGGACTTGATGTTCTCTACCCAATCAAAGATCTTCCTCGTCCCGACGCTGGACATCGATCTTGCGTGGCATACCCATCAACTGACGGGTGGTCAGTACAGGTCAGTCCACTCCATTTCGGTGGCGACAAGTCTGATGCGCGTTCTGTAGGAACGACACGGAGCGACTGCTGGGTAGAGTGCTCGATCACGACGATGATGCGGGTGGTAGGAAGGTCGACGACGGGTTCGTCAGGACAGGCGAGCTTTGGAAGGCGAGGTTCGGGTTCGAATACTAGCGTGATTGTGGGGTACAATCGGTAGCCCAATCGCCGGATCGAGGCCCATTGTGATCAACGTATACTGCAGTCAGTATACTTGTCGTATGGATCACAGCGCATTCGTGTGATTCGCAAATAAGCCGTCTCGCTCGAGAATCGATATACTCGACCGCCCAGGAGTTGATCGTGAAATGCTGCATACCCCAGTCCCAGACCTCACTCCCTTAATGATGCGCCGGCGTCTCTCCGTGTCCATGTACCGGCTTCGCGGCGATAAAGTCGTCGTAGATGACGTACCCTGTGAACGCGACGATAGCAATACCCAGTCCGGGGAACATGTTTCTGGGAGTATCTCGTTAGAGGACACACAATGGGAGGAAAGCTAACGAATTTACCTGAACATGGCCCGGTTTGAGAATATCGGTGATTTCCTCCATGCTTCACGGGCCGCCCATGGGTCTCGATACATTGGTCCTGGCACTGCAAGGACGTCAGGGGGAGGAGTCGACGAGGGCGGTGGACTGACTTGTCGCAGAGGCTCCGGGGATGGGAGGGGTGGAGAGTAGAGTTCAGGCCGTTCTGTGTGATGGATTGTAGGGTCGCTTGCAGTCTGCTTGTCGTTCTGTGAATGTCGGTGTTGCCTATGGTTATAGGTCTCTGGTCCATCCTGCTCGACCTCCTCCATGCGGGGATAGAGGATCCAATCCAGAGTGGCACTTTATGAAATCTTCCCCTTGGGGAAATCGGATTCCCGTCAACTCGAGCTAGTATTTCTTCACCTCCTCCAACCTCTCATCCTACGGTAAACAGTCCCACCACTCGGCATCCCCCCTCCCACCTCGACCGCTACGCAGCAGCTACATGCGTCCTCCACTCAATAGCGAGACGCATACACGTACAGGCAATCAAGCGCGTGTATGAGTAACGGCTAGAGCTTCTTATCCAGGTCGGTAGAGTTTGCGTATCCCTCTTGCGCACTGGAAGCAAACCGCACTGGGCCCATAGGTAAACAACAACAATCACAACGACAACCGCAATCGATCACACTCCCTCTTTGTTCGCCCGGCCTCGGCCGCTCTCCCCCTTCAACATGTCCTTGCGATCCAGTGTCAATTCGCTGCTCGATCGCTCTTACAATGCTTTGACGGGCGCTGGTGCGGTCCAGCACCAGCAGTTCACGGAGGACGGTCTGCTCGGCGGTTTGGATCTGCATGATTGGTCAGAAATGGTCACGGCGGGTGGAGGTGACGGAATGGCACGGGCTAGGAGATTGTTGTTTTGGGTGGCCATCATCATGGTGTTGATGCTTTTCGGTGAGTCTTGTAGCCCATGATAGTCGACAAAACGTCGGTAGTATGAGTCCGAGATGCTGACGAAATGTCTCTTTACCCTTGATCCCCCAGCCGCAATCACCAATCCCACCGAATCCTCCTTCCGTTCTCACCTTACCGAGCTGTCATTCCGTCGACACTTGACCGACCTTCGCGCCGACGATGCACCCCCCGCTATCGAAGACACTCTGCCCTCCTCCACTCCGCTCACCCCGGATCGCCCTCGACTTTCCAGAGCCGGGACAGACACGCCGCCGATTGCACCCTTCCGCTTCGCCAACCATGTTGCTATCTCGCTCCGGACGCCCTGGCTTATCTACACGACCTGCTTTTTCTTCTCCCTCTCCCTTACGGCCCGCCCGGGACCTCCTGTATTTCTTTCGGACCCGGCGCTGCTTTCCACCAAGGGCAAACATGCCCCCCCGATGCCCAAAGAGAGAATGGTTGTGTTTCTCGGTCTTTTAGGTCACTGGCTTTTTCTCGGAGAGGTCCCGGCATGGGTGGAAGGGGCGTGCAAGTTGTTCAAGGGAAGAAGGGAAAAGGGAAGGAAAAAGACGAATGCGGGCGACCGATCGGGTGTGGTGGAAATGAGGGCTATCCAGAGCAAGGAAGATGCGTCACCTGTTGGTGGTAAGTAGCCACTAGTGTCGTGTGATAAAGACCGCTGACCCCCTGCAGCTGCACGCTCAACGTCTACCCTTGGCCAATCACTCGCCGGATCCAAGTTGTTTCTCCGTTCAGACTCGCATACCAACCTCACAGATCATAATACTCTCCCTCTGCATACCCACCCGGCACCTATACCGGTCACGGTCGCAACTCCCGAATCGCGTCGACCTTCCATGGCCAACTTGATTTCTACGCCGCCGCCCGCGCTCGCTGAATCGACCGATTTGCCAAACTCTCCCGTCCTCCTCGCGCTCAAATCAGATCTCGCAGCCGCCCAATCTACCCTGACGGATCTGCAGAAGCAGCTGCTTACGCACGAAGAAAGCATTTCGGACGCCCATTCTCACCTGCAGTTGAGTGTCGACGAGATTCGACAGCGGCGCAAGGACGACGACGCCGAGCGGCAGGAGCTCAAGGTCAAGACGAAGAGTCTCGAAGAGCAAAAGCGGCAGGCCGAGGGCGCGCGGCGAGAGGCGGAAAAGAAATTGAAGGCGGTGGAAGGGATTCGTGATACTCTACAGGGGAAGATTTTGGCTGCTTTGAACGAGATGAAGGATTTGAAGGCGGGGATGGAGGGGAGCGCAAAGGTTGTCAAGGGTCTCAAGGAGGAAGGGGAGAAATCGATTTTGGACATCAAGGAAAGCGTCGAGGGTAAAAAGACTGAGCTGGGCGAGCTCGAGTGCGAGTTGGTCGTGCTCGATGGGCAGAACGAGCAGCTGGGGATGCGGGTCAAGGAGGCCGAGGAGAAGCTGCGGACGGTGGTGGAATATGGCAGGATCCAGCCGGAGGAGGAAATGATGATGATGGCCGCGGCGTACGAAGCCGCTGCCAACGAGGGGTACTACAATCAACTGCACGGGACCTGGGCCAACCAAGCGGCGTCAAACTACATGAGCGAGGCCGGCTTGGACATTTCCTACGACTACGGCCAGGCCCAACGAAACGTCTCTTCTGCCATCTTTCAACATCCGCCCTCCCGGACTCCGAGCTCAAAGTTGTCGACCGACCTGTCTGGCTTTGAAGATTTTGGCCCCGGCGCGGCGAGCGTCCATCGGACACCGCCTCGCTCCGAGCTCGACTACGATCTCGGTTCGCCCAGCGGCAATCTCTCTTCCTCGTTCACAGCGAATCTCCTACCGCGGGGTCTCGTACGCTCGCTTGAAGGCGACGCCACCCCGCTCGACGACGATGACGATGAGTTCCAGGAAGCTCTACCATTTGACCTTGCCGACGAACCCGCGAGCTTCTTGGAGGACGCGCAACACGAGTCGGCTAGCGAGAGCGGGAGCGAGGAATGGAAGTCGCCCGAAACAAAGTCCGAGTCTCGACTGTCGTCGCATTCACGACTCCTGCCGTCGCACCCGACTCCGCCGCACGTCCCGATCCTCCCTGCCCACCGATGGTTCTCGTCGTCCTCGTCCGATAACCTGCATGCCAACTCTACGCCCTTTGGATTCCACCCGACGACCTCGAACGACTCGCTCGCGTCGCCCTTTGCGCCCTCGGCGTCGGAAAAGAAGGCGCTGAAATGGGGGCCCCTCTCGCGATACCGCTGGTCCGGGACTCAGAACCAGAACCAGAACCAGACTCAAGCGCGGGAGGACGAATCCTTCTCGCGTTTCCCACGAACGGCATCGTTGGAACTCCCGCACCCGGACGGCGGCAGGAAGGACGGCGAGGACGACGACGAGCAGGGCAAGAAGTCGTTCCGGTTCTTTTCGTTGCGAAAACAAGCCAGTCTGGTCAATGGGAATGGGAATTTCGAGTCGAATGGGAATGCCTGATGGGTCGGACGGCGGGCTGATTGGGGAAGGGGTTATGGCAGGGCAGGGGCGCATTTGAAGAGTCTTGCTTTTGAAATGCTACTTTGGTTTCCTCGCCTTGCGTCGGTTTTGCATGACATGCTGCACCCATTTACCTGACCACCCAAATAGTGGTGGCTTCCGTCGGGAATTTCTCGCCATGTTTCGGAGTCCCGGTGGAGGTCGTTTGAGGAGCCGTTTGATTCTCGGTCTTGATATTCGGCCAGCTACAGTCCACAGATCCACGATGGGCAAGCGAGAGATCGATTACTCGCTCTACCTCGTCACGGGGAGAGAGCTGCTCCCGCCAGGCAAAGTGCGCTACGAGTTGGGTATCAAGCGAACTGCAGCTCATGTTTTCCTCCATTAGGATTATTACGAGAGTCTCGAGGAGGTGCGTGGCCGAGTCCAGCGAGGATGACTTGTAATGAGCTAATGATGAAAGAGAGGTTAGTCTCTGCAGGGAGGAGTTACGCTCGTGCAAGTACGGGAAAAGAAGGCAGATACCGGTGAAGTACGTCGGAGCATAACAGAGCCGAAGAAAGCAAGACGAAAGGGATTTATTGACGGCCCGTCTGCACCTAGTTCATCGACGTCGCGCGAAAGACCAAGGCCATCTGCGACAAGGTATGTACTCTGGCATTGGTCTTGGGCAGGACTCACGCAGTCTTGATAGTACAATGTCCCTCTGCTCATCAACGACCGAGTGGATGTCCATCTCGCGATCGGTCAGTCGTATTGTGTGCTATCGAACGGCAAACCGTCTAACAGGATATGACCTCATTAGGGTCCGATGGGATCCACGTTGGGCAGAGTGATATGCCGCTGGCACTTGCGAGGCGGCTCATAGGGCCCGACGCGACCATTGGGATCAGCGTCGGCAATGTCGGTGAGGCGCAGAGGGCGATTGCGGACCAGGCAGACTACGTCGGGATCGGAGCGGTGTGGGCGACGGGGAGCAAGGACGTGTCGGGCAAGACGATGTTGGGGCCCGATGGTGTCGGTGCCATTCTGGACGTCCTCGCAGGCAAGGGCATACAGTCGGTCGCTATCGGTGAGTGGCCTTCCAGGTTTGACACTGTTTCAGTGTCCTACCCTACGAAGTGCCCAGCTGATCTTCTCTTTCTTCCAGGTGGTATTCATCTACCCAATCTCCCTCAGCTACTACACGGCTCATTGGGCCCAAACAGCAAGAACCACCTTGACGGCATCGCCATCATTTCGGATATTGTTTCGTCAACGACACCAACGGCCGCCGCGCGAGATCTGCGCAATGTCGTCGATTCTTTCAAAAGAGCTCGAAGGACGACTCCCTACCCGGACAAATTCTTTGCCGAGCACACGGCGGGAGCGGCCGATTACTGGAGCAGGATAGGAGATTTGATGAATATCGTTCGAGAGGAGACGCCGTTGGTCCATCAGGTGCGTCGTTTGCGCTCGAGCATGGTCAATGCTGATGCAAAGACCAACAGATCACCAACAACGTCGTCATCAATGATTCAGCCAACGCTACGCTGGCGGTGGGAGCGTCTCCAATCATGGCGACGAATCCGCGAGACTGCAAGGAGCTCAGCCCCGCCATCGGGGCGCTGCTGGTGAACTTCGGGTACGCGTCCATGCTACGTCTTTGGGTCGAGAGTTCCGCACGCTCATGAGACTCGAACAGCACCATCGCGGACAAAGAAGGCATGATGGTCGCCGGGCGAGAGGCCAATGTCAACAAGAAGCCCATCGTCTTTGATCCGGTTGCTATCGGCGCAACCGCCTTCCGCCGAGAGACTGCTAAAGGTGGGTCGGATTCATCCTCAATTCCGACGAGCTTGCGGGCTGATATAATCGGACGCGTAGAGCTACTGGCGCATTGGCAACCGAGCGTCATCAAAGGGAACGCGGGCGAGATCGGCGCAATGGCGGAATCGACCGAGGTCAAGAGCCGGGGCGTGGACTCTGCCGGACCGGGATTTTCGAACCCTGCTGCTGTCGTGCGGGGTCTCGCCCGAAAGAGGGGTACGTCGGCCATCCTCTTCGTCTCGAACGCAAAACCTGATCTAGAATCACAAAGCGTGCGTCGTGGTGTTGACGGGTGAGACCGATTACGTCTCGGATGGGGAGATCGTCATGAAGATGAGCAACGGCCACCAGCTGGTAGGTGCCTCCATGCAAAGGGCAACGAGAAGATTGACGAGCGTTCAGCTCGAGTGTATCACTGGGTCAGGATGCATGCTGGGAACCCTGACGGCGGTCTACTGCGCTGCTGCAAGGATACAGCGCTTGCGGACCGCTCCGTTCGAAGACCTCTCGCAGCTGGTCCAGGGCGATATGTTCCTCGCAGCCATGACAGGGTGAGTGCTAGGAGTCTAATCCCGAGCTGTCTGACCAGAGCTGACGACCGAGCTTTCAGAGTGTTGGTGATGAACATTGCTGCGGAGAAGGCAGCAGAGAGAAAGGAAGTCGAGGGCCCGGCGACGTTCCGCACGGCACTGATAGACGAGCTGTACAAGATCCGGCCAGAGGATATCTCGGCTCGAGCGAAATTCGAGATAGCCTCGGGCTGATTCCATGGAAAATATGCATACAACTGAGAAGAATCGAAGGAATGCCACGGGTCAGAAAAGGGCGGGGAACGGCATGTCGGGAGTGGGTTGAAGCCTGATTCGGATGATCAGACGGAGATCAAGTACACATCGGAGGGGCAAGGGACTGACCAGTTCTTGTCGTCGTATACCACCCCGTTGGCGCCCTCTATCATGTGGAACGTATAAATCAATCTGGATTTATCGCTCGTGTTTGGCGGGGACTTGTGCATCACGCTCCCTGTAGACCGGTTCAGCAAGGGTTACAGGGCCAGCAGACCAGAGAGGACAGGGGAAGACATACCGTGGATCAACACCAGTGTTCCGGCGGGGCAAGGCTCCTGGCGCCATCCCTCCATCTCGTCCCACTTCTCAGTGTTTGGTTGGACGCCTGGAACATCTTCGAAACCGGTACCAACACCTCCGTCTTTCGCCTGACGAACAAAACGGGAGGATGTTCGGGAGAGCCTATGCGATCCGGGCAAGAATGACTACAGGGAGCAGTCAGTCGGGAAATCCAAGCAGATGTTCGACAAAGAGGGGCCATACGAGACACCCGTTCTGAGGGGTACAATCCTCCAACGCGACCCACGCTCCGATGGCTGATGGCGGATTGGTATACAGAAACGTCGAGTCATTGTGACATGGGACTATGACAGACCTTCATGAGACCTCGAGCCATGGATCAGGACATACATCACATACCTTGCGCACCGATTCGGGGCTGTTTGCAGATAATCATGCTCTGCAGCACGCGTGGAGACGTCTGCTCCCCGAGCTTCATGGCGAGGTCTTTGATTTTGCTGCTCTCCAGCGTATGTCTCCTGAAGACCGGGTCGAGGATCGCGAGGGCGTGTCCTATCTTGTTGATGGATTGCGCGGGGGGGACGAGAAGCTTGGCCGGCGTCTCTGCCGTCGCAGTACTTAGCGACGAGGGTTCGAGGAAGTATCGGATCTGGAGGCGACTCAGTCCTGCCCTATCGGAATGAGGAGATGGCTACGCACCTTGTCCCCGGAGTTGAGGAAATAGTCGTCCCCCACATGTTCCCCGTCGGCCTCGGTCTTGAATGTCGTCTGTGGGCGCAGTCAATATCAAGTCATCCTGAGAAAAGTTTAGAGGAAGCCCACGAGAGGATGGCCCTCGATCTTGAACTCATCCAAGAGCTCTCGGGCTCGAGCGAGCATTTCGCCAGCTTCGGCCGCCGAATAGAAACCCGGTAAGAGGAGGTAGCTGGCAGAAGAGGTGAGTCAGGCCCGGGGTGAGAACACGCACGACGGCTCACCCGTCAGACTTCCACTGCTGATGCTGTTCGGGAGTGATGACCGTCATATCGTGATAGCTGATCGAAGAGTTCAAAATCCAGCAAGGATGATCCAAAGCGTAAGTTACCGGGGAATCGTGTCGGCTTCCGCCGGAAGCGCAAGACCATTGAGTCACGTGTGACGGAGCGGGAGCAAACGCGAGGGTGTGCCCATACGTCGTCTCACCTCCTATAAGTCGATGTCAGCGGGGCCACTGAAGAGGAAAGTCCGTTACCCGTTACAAGACACTAGTTCCTCCCTGTGCAATGTCAATAACAAGCATGCCTGAGCCGGAACCTGTGCAAACAGGTTGTCACTCAGCGATCTGACTGAAAGCCCGTCGTTCTCAATCTATTCACGGACACGGAGCGTAATCTCCGTCTATACGGCCCAAAAGGACCCTTGACTTTGCCGAGAGACGGAGATTGAATCAATAATGGCGCAGATAGCTTCGGGTTTGGACCATTCCAGTGCATTGAAGGCTCCGCTAACAATCTATTGCTGGCCTAGTCCGAGAAAACAGGCGTGTGCCGGAGTATTAGGGTCGAAATGACGTTACCTCTCCCTCAATGACGAGGACACTCGTCGAGGTATATAAATTTGCGGCGCAGACGGCTTCCTGTTCTGCCCAATACTCATCTCACCAAACATGTCTCTCCCTACCGAACAGAAAGTGTGGATCCTTTCCAACCCTCCCTCGGGACCGATCGAGTCCGACACCTTCACTTTGGAAACTCGACCTCTTCCCGAGCTCCAGCCTGGCCAGGTTCTCGTTAAAGCCGAAATTCTGTCCAACGACCCCGCTCAGAGGACATGGATGCAGAAGGATACCGACGAGAGGCGACTGTACGCCAAGCCTATCCGAAAGGGCGACGTTGTGAAGTCGTACGGGACGGCTCTCGTCTTGAAGAGCACGAGTGAAAAGTGGAAAGAGGGTCAAAAGGTCTTTGGCGTCGTCGGGTGGAATGACTACGCGGTCCTGCCCGAGGCTTCCTTCCAATCCCTTGTCACGTAAGTCTGGATCTCTAATACCATCGTTCTCGAGGGCTTCGGATACTGATCCCCTTCAGTGAGGTCGAAGGCCAATCGGAGGGCATCGCGGTCGGTCTTTTCGGACTCGGGGGTCTGACTGCCTACTTTGGTGTCGAGGACATTTGTAAACTGAAAAAAGAGGACACCATCGTCGTCTCTGGAGCCGCTGGGTGAGTGACGCATCTTCGTGTAAGAAAGCCACTGATTCTGGCCACTAGCTCCGTCGGGTCCGTTGTCATTCAGATCGCCAAAAAGGTCATTGGCTGCAAAAAGGTCATTGGAATCGCTGGCGGAAAGTCGAAGTGCGACTGGGTCAAGTCCATAGGCGCAGACGACTGTGTCGACTACAAGGTAAGGTTCTGGACAGGTCAAGTATCAACATGCTGACCCCGTCGATAGGACAAAGACTACGTCAAGAAGCTGGAGGCGCTTCTGCCCGATTACGCCGAAGTCTACTTCGACAATGTCGGTGGGGAGATCCTCAACAACATGCTTCCCCTCGTCGCGCGGTTCGGCAAAGTCGCAGTCTGCGGAGCGATCGCAAGTGAGCGGCCTCCCATGTTTCTTCCTTCTGCCCACTGACCGTTCCTTTCCCAGACTATCAAGGCGACGTACTCCAGATGTCGAACTGGAGAGAAGTCATTTACAACCGTCTCAACATCCACGGTAAGGCGAACTGGGTTTCCGCTCGCCGTGTAGCCTTGCTGACAGAACCAGGATTCATCCTGACCGACTACGCCAGCCAGTTCGGCAAAGGCAGAGAGGAGCTCTTGAAATGGGTCAAGGAGGGTAAAATCGACAACACGGATTCGGAGACGATCGTCTCGACTAAGATTGAGGATGTTCCCAAGACTTGGCAGAGATTGTTTGAGGGAGCCAATCAAGGCAAACTCGTCACCAAGCTTGTGTAAATCGTTTACGAGCCAGTCTGAATATATGCACACAGTTTGGACGGCATGTCCAGAGGCGAAGGCGCCAGATGCACACCGATGCAGCTTTGTATATCAAGTTGCCAGAGACCGCCTACACAAAGGGACTCTCAATCAAGCTCATGAGCTCTGAGTATTCCCAATAGTCCTGCGGCGCGCCACCGGAGTCCCTCTTCCCGCCATTCGAGTCCAGCATGAAATCATTGAGGATCGCGTCGACAGGCGAAGAGAACGGTTCCTCCGCCAAAGTGTCGCGCTGAGCCGACTCGGACACGTAGGTCCCGTTGGTTCCCGATAAACGGCGTCGGAAGACCTTGGCAGCGAGGTCGAGCTCGAGGACTGCCTTGCCCGAGAACTCTTTCCGCTTCTGACTCGTGATCTGGGCGGAAGTGGAGACGTGCTTGTCGAGCAGAGAAGATATCACCACGACGCCTTTTTTGGCAATGGACGAGCAGGGCGACATTTCGCGGAGAAAGGCAACGGCCGAGTGAACGGGCTGGAGGAGGCTGATGCGATCTTCATCTCGATCTGTTTGGCGATGGGCAGCCTCCAATAGCAGGATCAGGCATGCGCTAATGGTATGCGCTAGGATAGTCCTTTTTTTGTCAGCCTGGAAGGACACCGAAACCTACCATGTTTTATGGAACGGCTCCAGCGAGCAGTTCAGGATAAGGTGGAGCATCCGGTAGGCAGTTTTAAGGCAAGTCTGCATGATCAGCGGGAGGTTTGTCATTGAACTCACCTCTCGGGAATACTTGTACTTAGGATCTCCCCTGAATGCTCGGCCGAGGAATGGTCTGTGAAGTACGCAGATCTGCTCGTCAGTCTTGATAATTCGAGCGGCTCACCTTATGAGAGGCGGAGACCTATGTGAAAAGGTCAGGAGTATCGACATGTGCAGAAGGTTGGACGGACCATGTAGGCCAGACGCTGCCACTCGACCCAAGATGGGGAACCAGGTGGGATGGCATCTGTTTCGCTCTGCATCCATGAAGGAGCTTCCTCCAGGAGCCCGTTCATCTCCGCATCGAGACGCAGAAGTTCAGAATACGGCATGCCTGCGACAGGTGTGGCTCGGTCATACACTCTTCGAAATCATCAGCTGTAATCATTTCGACTGCGTACTCACGTGTGGATGAGCCTCGCCACTGCGATCGGGTCAGCTTTGTCCAACGCTGCATAAGGGCTTTCACCTGCATTTCAGCAATTGTGATGTGTGGGAGTCTTCTGTGGGAATCTCGTGTGATAGCGACAGTGCGGCTCCCGAAACAAGCATGCCCTTGTCGGTGATGTGCAGTGGGGGAGGGACGTCGAAGGCTGTTGAAATGGCTGCATGCATACCATTAGACCTGTATGGAATGCGGATGTAGACCCCCTGACGTACAACATGTTCCGTTGAAGGCAATGTGGAACCAGTCTATCAGGGGTCAAAGGCTATTTTACAAACGAATGGAACAGCTCACCTTGAATGATCAGTTGCCACCAGATCCGCTTCTTTACTTCGCGAGCAACAAGTTCGGGGCCACCACGCCTCGCGCGACCCTTGATCGTATCTGAGCCAATTCGATGCAAATTCAGGGCTTGAGCGATTCTACCGAGGTCAGTATGCTTCAGCAAGCTCGAAAGTACCTTATCGCCGTTCCCAGCATAGTATAATACAGGTCTGCCTTGTCTAGATGATTCGCAACCGAGATAATGATGGCGACACATTGTACAGAGTACCTGATTTGACGTCAAAGGCAGTCGGACGAGGGGACCAGCCTACAAGCTATGAGACGCCATCCAGTTTCCCTCGTGCAGGCTCTTTGTGCAGGCATCGAAATACCCCTCCAAGACCGACTGTATCGGTTCTGTTGCCCATCAGCCCAGTCTGGCCTTTCATTGCGCACCTCCAGGGAATAGAGATATCGCCATATGCGACGGCATGTGATGCAGAGCAGTCTATCTCATCAGCCTGGCAATTCTGAGGAGACCTACCATCATGGAGCCAAACAATAGCGCTAGCCAGTTCCAATTGACATCAACGTCCACTGCATCTCTTTCCAACCAAAACAGCTCGCACTCCTCGACTGCAAACGTTAGTCCTGGTGGAACATCGAGATCTCGAGTACGAACCGAATGTCGGGCCGTGATAGCAACTGAGGGGGAGAGGCATCTCAGTGGCAAACACCAATGATCGCTTCGGCTACTTACTTGTGCATCCAGGCAACGTTCTCGATGTCAAACTTTACCAATTCTCTGGCGACCTCGGCGGAGGGTAAGCGCGATATTATCTCTTCCCGGGACGAGTACGAGATCCTGCGCCGTAGAATAGGCTGCGGAGGTATGATGGGTGGCAAGGACACGGTAGAACGAGAGTATCGCTCCGGAGAAGGCTATCGGTAGCTCAGCACAACTGGTTGGTCGTATCGTCACATACCTGACCCGACTGGATCGAGGTATTGGTTGAAGCCAGAACCTGAGAAGCAACATAGGGGTGCCCAGGAGTATCCCCTACTCGTGGTGAAGGAGGAGAGTCAAAGTCGTCCCAGTGATCTTCTACCCCGCCAGGGCTTTTGGCTCTTGATCGACCCATAGCAAGACTGCCTTGAGCGACCATTTCGACCGAGAACTCACAATTCGAGCGTCGCAGCCGCATTTGCCTCGTCATCTTCGCCCTCGCTGTACTCAGCGACCTCGGTCGGCTCAAAACCGTGCCTTTCGACGCCCAGTTTATCGTGCACAAGACGCTCGAGGGCTTCCAGTCTCGCCATGACGCGGTCGTTCATCGCGTGACACTCATCCCGCACCAATTTCAATCTCGACTGAGAACTCCTGCACCCTCTTCAGCATATACTCATATGTAGTGCGCCCACTCACAATACCTGCGGTTTGATAGTCGGCTCGATTTCACATTTGTTCGATACACCGCGTTTGCGACTGCATACTGCTCAACGATGCCTCGAGCGGAGTCGAGGACTCACCAGTTTCCGCATGGGAGCTCCTTGTCACAGCTGCGAGGACGTTAGTAGACTCTGGTGATTGCTTCCAGAGCTCGACTCACCGCGTCTTGCGCCTTGAAAGTTGCATCAGTTGCCAGATATCACACCTTCAAGATGTTGTTCCTCACCTAGTGCACTCGCTACAACTGAAAATCGAGTGAGCACTAGATCGAGAATCATCCATTGTGCTCACCTCTGCGGTTGCCTCTGACTGACTCTAACAGTACCTCCGTCCGACGTCGACATGTCTGCGTTGAACATTTCAAAATAGATAGTTCACCGAGACGTCACAACATGCGCTTATCGGCCGGAAGCAAATATCGGGCGCCAAGGTGTTGATTTTTGGCCTTTCTTTTCTAACGCATTTTAGGGGAAAACATGGAGATGCCTTTTGGCAGAAGGAGCAGTGATAAAGAGGATGGACTTAAACTGCGAAAGATCCACGTGTGTAGCCAAGCCAAGCAGGTGAGGGCTTACAATGAGCCCTTATCCCCTTTGTATCGTCCTGGAGCGCTGCGAATCATAGCTGTACGCTGTTGAATGAATCTGGGTGACAGGTGTCTTCACAAACTTGGTATCTATAGAAGGAGACGTACGAAAGGTTTTCATGACAATGTCGTGGATGTGGAAAGAGCGGAAAACCATAATCCGACTGTCGCCTGTCCAAACGGCCCCCGCCAAAGTGCATAGCTGCCTCTATATGACATGCCAGATTAGCCTGTATGGAACACTGTGTCGTCCTGACATCGATAGTAGCATTCGAATCCGCTATATTGGCCACAAAGCTGCTGAAGCCGTCAAGATGGCGTCTTCTGCGGGCTTGGGTCGACGGAGACTATGGGTCGAAGGTAGGGTATCTTCTGAGAGCTATGCCACCGATATGCTCGGACGACTCTCGCCCGGTGAGCCTGATTGTCGGTTCAAAGGTGTCCTCCACTGAAACTGCATTTCCAGGTACCTACACACCCACACCACTCACTCTGTCAAGCTGCTGTCGAACGACTCGAATTGTCCTTCAAGATGGTACTGCCCTCTACCATCTCTGAGGTTTCGCCTTCGGATCCACTTCTCCTCCTGCCCATCCCTTCGAAACTGCCTTCTTCACCCCTCCCTTCCTTGGACCCCCTCCTGTCCGCCATCGACTTGCACCTTTCCAGCCCGTCTCCGTCTCACTTCCCGATGAAAGCTCTCACAGCTCAGATGCGACAAATCACACGACACTCTCAGATCCTACTGAATGCTGCGCGAGTCGGAGCCGCGGACGCTAGAGCTCATCTGAATGGAGTCGATGGGGTGTTGCGCGGGGTAGAGTACGAGCGTGGAAGAGTGAGGGAGGAGATCGAGCGTTGCCTCGACTATGTGTGAGTGCTTTGTTTCAGTATCAGTAGAGGAAAGGCCCGCTGAGCAGGATGTATCAGGCCGGCGTATGCGGAAATGGATATCATGGACAATGAGACTTTCCTATCCTCCGCCTCCGCTGAGATCTTGTCTACACTTCGTACGTCTCGATGGTTCATTCGGCGAGATAAGTGACTCAATGCACTCCTTTATTCAGCGTCGACTGAGCATGTCTCTTATGAACATGCCATCCACATGGCTCGTTTACAGCACGAACTGGACGATGTGCTAGAGTGAGTTTTTACGTTGTGTCACGAGTTCCTGCTCGTTCAGCGTATCATGCTGAGTTGAGACTAGGCGAGAAGCTCTACTGGCTTCCTTGACGAAAGAGCGGGACTCCCTTATCAAGGCGAAGAAGGAGATCAAGCTAAATTCCGATAAAGTCGACGTTTACCTCGCCGATTTTGCAAAGGTGAGTAGCTCATCAATCTCGTCCGTGGGTGCCGGCTAATGTCTTCGCCCTCAGACGACGAGTGCGATTGCTAGCAAGGTGAAAGACGTGGCCAAGGTGTCGGCACCTTGAGCGTAGCACGGTCCTCCGGAGTGGTGAAGATATCTTGCATAATACATACCCTAGTTGGATTTTCCATTCTCATGCATGCATCCACTATCAGATGAATCGTACGGCCAATACTGCATACTCCCAACACTACACACTCATCTGAGCCAGCTAGCTTGCACCATGCTGTGCTTGGCCCGTTTCGACAAGAGCGGTCATAGCCTACGCGCCTCCACATTCACGTCTCCCGGCTCACCTAAGTAGCGCTTCTCCACCAACCTTGTCCCTCCTTTCTCATCGCATCACCACAACGAGGCTTGATGCCCTCGTCTCGCTCCCGTATAGATGTACGTCAATGGCGGTCTCCTCACGCGGCGGTCTTCGTCCCCCACCTCACATACCGAGGCCCGCTTGCGACGCCGGAACGCGCATCCACTCGACTCGACCTCTGGTGAATCCAGCTCGGATGTCTCGCGGCCTACCCTGCGACGCTTGACGTCCGAGACGGAACGACAGGCCGCTGCTGCGGATGGGAGCAGTCGCGGTGGGAGCGAGAGGGGGAGCTTGGACCTGCTGCGAATGACGCCTGGGAGCGAGAACGGCGAGGTAGAGGTGTTGGTCCATCAAGTACGTGCTTATTGTTGGAGATCATCAGCAACGGGTGTAGGCTGATCGCGGAATGGTGCACAGGTGAAGCCGGGAGAGTCGCTCGCGGGTATCGCACTGCTGTACGGGATAGAGGTAGATCTTTCTTCTTTATAGCGTGGTGTAGAGGGTCCACACTGACGAGGTGCACTCAGCTCGCGACGCTGCGAAAGACCAACAAGCTCTGGCCGTCGGACCCAGTACATCTACGGACCCATCTATACGTCCCACTCGACGCGTGCAGATGGAACAAGGCTTCGGAATCGTTCAAGAGGGGACCAGGGGAAGGGCAAATCACCCTTACCTCTCGACATCATGCGGAACCCAACGGATTGTCGGAAAAGAAAGCCGGGAAACAAGTCGATAGAAGCAACAGAGTGTCAGGCGAGAGGATGACGGACGGGTCGGAGGGGGAGTTGAACGAGCACGAGGAATGGGGGGAAGAAGGCGAGGCGGCAAGGACGTTCATGCCGTCCACCAACGCGGTGTACGACCACTTGAACCGCAGTCCGATACTCGGTGCCGAAGCAAGCCCCTCGAATCCGACCTTGACCCCGACCATGCGGATAATGGACATCGTCCGTCTCCCCTCGTCTCAACTTCGTTTCTTCCCCCGGGGCAAACCGCCAGAAGGCGACTCCCCCTCCCGCTCTCGTCCTGTCTCT
>JASZXS010000186.1:0-30068 GCA_035521475.1 Tremellales sp. Uapishka_1 | reverse complement strand
GCTCGAGACTGCGGGGCCAGGAGGTGGAGCATATGCCATGGGAGGGGTGGACATAGTGTCTGGTGAAGGTGGATTACACGAGCACGGCGACGGATGCGTAATGCGAGGTGGTGAAGGAGAGAGACAAGGGGATCGGCGGAGAAGGTTTGAGGAGGTTGGAGGAGGTGGAGGTGGAGAAAGGAGAGGTGATCAGCATGCATCCCCGCTTGTTTATCCATCCTCGTCCACGTATGCATACCCACCTCTGCTCCCTTTGTGCCCCTCTTACTCACCTGTTTTGAGAGTGGATGCAATGCCCCGCCCGCTAGTGAAAGCTTCCTTTTGGGATGGGATGAGCGGTGGCAAATGGACGCTAACAGGCGGCGTTGTCCACCTTTGTTTTCGGGTGGGCGGTGAATTGCGAGAAATTCAAAAGTGGAGGGGAAAAGGGGAGAAGAGGGAAGCGCCGGGTCGTCTTTATAGCCCCGGGCCCGGCATCACCCAAAAAGTAGTCGCCACCCTGAGGGCCGTGGCACCCCAGGGACGGCGCGGGGTTAAAGAGATATCCCCGAGTGTGGCATAGGGGGATTTGTTGACAATCGCAGCTAGGTGTAGATCTACTCGTATTCCCCCTCGTCCTCCTCTTCGTCTTCGAACTCGACCTCCATCTCGTCTTCGTCTTCCTCTTCTTCCCCTTCTTCCTCACCACCATTCTCGTATATGTCACCCTCTTCTTCTTCATCCTCTTCCTCCTCTTCCTCCTCTTCCTCGTCCTCACTCTCCGCCGGAAGGACAACCTTCCTTCCTCCCTTGGCCACAGCCTTGCTGTCCACCTTTGCCGCCTTGCGCGACACCCCTCCGTCGGCCATGGAGACACAAGTCAGGCGACTCCCCTTGGTATCATAGCCCACCACCTTTTCTGTAGCCTCGGACATGGTCGAAAGATCATACACGTTGATCAGCCCATCAGACGATGCAGAGGTCAAGAGAACCGTCTTCTTCGGAAGACTCGTCGAATCGATAGCCGGGATATAGAATGGTAGCGACGAGATGGATTTGATTCTATATTTGGTGTCAACGTACACGGCGGCGCACGAATCATCACCGCACTCACCGATTCGAGTGTCCGACCAGAGTCGCAACCTTCTCCACCTGAGCGCCACTTCCTCCCTCATCCTCGTCTTCTTCCTCATCCTCCTCATCCTCGTCTCCTTCTTTGGGCTCCTTCCTCTCCTCCAGCGTCACATCGTACACCTCCACTATGCCCTTTTCTGTGCCTACACAAAGCACCTCCTTCTCCTCGTCTCCCTTTCCAGAAGGCAAGAGCGCAAACAGCAATGTGTTGAATCGCGATGTGGTCGTCAGAGTATGCAGCAGTTTCAGTGTCTGTCCAGATGAGTCAGCCACCATATGTTTCCAAGTCGCCTCCGACGTACGAGGGAGTAGATCTGTATCTTCTTGGGGAACAAGACGGCGAAATGCGTGCCGAGCGGTGAGAATTTGACGAGCTCGGCCTCGGAGCCGAGTCCCAGCGACGCGGCGCCTCGTCCTCGCATCAGATCCCACATCTTGAGCGTCTGGTCCTTGCCGACCGTCAACGCGACCCGTCCGGTAGGGTGCACATCGACGTTGTTGACCCTGCCCGAGTGGCCCTTGAGCGATTTCAGCAACGTCCAGTCGGACGTGCGAAAGAGCGACAGCGTCGAGTCCTCGGATGTCGTGATCAGATGCGACGCCGTCGGGAAGTGTAACGATGTGATCGATCCTATGAATCATTCAACCAAGCCCCCCGTTTCCGGCCGCAGAGAAAACAAAACCCACCGGTATGCTGAGACAGACTGCCGACCTCTTTCCGCCGCCTCAGATCCCAGACTTTCACAAACTCGTCCTCGCTTCCCGTGGCCAGCCATTTACCTCCAGGCGAGGCCGCGACCGCCCTGACGCATGCCAGATGAGCCGGAAAGATGAATATCGGTTTCAGCGTTGGTGTCGTTGCGCCAGGGGGATAGCTGCCCTCGAGACCATAGAGAAGTTTTTCATACGTCCCAATGATGATCTTGAATGTCGGGGAGTCTGGAACAACTGCCTCGGCTGGCGCTTCGACCTCGGGAGTGATCGCCTTTGCCTTGCCTTTACTTTTGATATTGGTGTTGGGTAGTTTTGGCTGGGCGGGTTTCGGTTTCGACGACTGGGATTGGGATTTGGTAGCGGGAGCTTTGGTTGGAACGGATGGCGCGCCATCGTAGGACACCTCGACCTTGGGCTTCTCGTACGGTACCGGTCGAGGGGATTTGCTTCCTCCGTTCGTCTTGGATTTGCCATGTTTGCCCATCTTGGTATGTGGTATACGAGGGATAGGTCATGCCGGAAAAAGTTGAACAGCGCGCGAGAAAGCAGCTTGGACGCCATCACGTGATCTTCACCGGCACCAGATGAACCGCAATCACCAGGGAAGAGGTCGGATTCGTGACCTCGTCGTCGACCTGCAGCACCAATCTACCACCCATGGCATCGGCAGCCGCAGCTGTAAGCGAGGTACTCCGTCAACCCGATGACCTGTTGAAGCTCGCCGCATACCGCAAGAAGCTGCTCAAGGAGAAATCAGCGCTCGACGCCAAGCTGGCCAGCGGGGTCAAGGCGCAGCTGGATGCGACGCGGGATGCGCTGCTGAAGTTGCAAGCGAGCCGTGCGGCTGTTGGACTGATACGTGAGGAGATGATGGCGATCGAGAAACTCAAGGGAGAGAACGACGGTGTCGGGGATGTTTTTGACAAGATTTCCCGGGTCGGTTCTCCCGAGACGGCGTGAGGGTGCTTTGCTCATCACCTACGTTATCAGGTATCGACGGTGCACCGCAACTTCAGTCAGACGACCAAGATGGTGACGCAATTGCGATCCATGTCGGACAAGGTTACGCATCTGCAGGAACTGCTTGCGGCGGACAAGAGCCAGAAGAACGGTCCGGCCGGGAAGTCGCCCAACCTCCTCCCCATCCATTTCCAACTGCAGCAGCTCGAGGCGTTCCGTAACGAGACACTGCACCAGGCGAAAAAGGCCGATGTGGCCGAGCGCGAGGTCCTCGTGAAATGGTTCGAAAAGCTTGATCGGGTCGGGGTGGAGTTTGAGGCTTGGCTGTGGCAGATTGCAGGTGGGATCGTGGATCTGGCCCGTCGGGGCAACGGGGGCACGGTGGTACGGCTATTAAAAATTGTTGAGTTTGAGGGCAAGGAGGACGAGAAGGTGTGTACTGAAGAGGATGGACCGGCTGCGAGCAAGACTGACAAACCAAAACGTAGGCCGTGGCAATGCGGTTGGTGCGCAAAGTCGCGACGACGGACGCGGCGTCGAAATACAAATCCATGCAAGCGAACGCGCGACAAATAAAAAACTATCGACACAAACTGCTCGACATCATGACAAACTCCATCCAGAAGAATTTTGACCTCCTACTCGAAGACTGCGGGGGCGACTTACTGGCCTTTATCGAGCAGCTGTCCTTCATCTACAAGGACGTTATTCGGATCAAGGATGATGTCGAGCCGCTCTTTCCCGAAGACTACGAGATCTTCCCCTTCTTTGTCAAGCACTACCACCTGATCCTGAATGCGACGCTGCGAAAGATCGTGGCGAGCGCGCCGGAAGCGCAAGTCCTGCTGGAACTGCACGCCTGGATCAAAGAATACCGGCAGTCGATGAAGGAGCTCGAGGTGCCGGCGGCGTGGCTCCAGCCCGCGCTGCTCGACGGGAAATCTCAAGACCTGATCGAGGACTACGTCAAGCTGATCGTGACCAAGCTCGACGAGTGGACCGTCAATCTGATGAAGACCGAGACGTTTGATTTCACGTACCGAAACTCGCCGCCGGAGCAGACGGACGACGGGCTGTTTGGGATGCAGGGCGCGATCGATTTCTTCCAGCTTGTCAACCAGCAGGTCGACCTCGCGCTCGACTCGAACCAGGGCGCGGTGCTCGCGCGCGTCGTGACCGAGTCGGCCAAGGTGATGCGTCGCACCCAGTCGCAGTGGTCCAAGGTGCTCTCGGACGAGGCAAAGATCATGGCGGAGAAGCCAGAAGAGTCGCCGCCCGGGCTCGTAGAGTACGTCATTGCGCTGTCCAACGATCAGCTCAAGTGCGCCGACTTCACCGAAGCGCTCTCGACGCGACTCGAGCCGCTCGTCTCGGAAAAGTACAAGGCGGTGATCTCGGAACGGCTGAGCGACGCGATCGACGGCTACCTCGACGTGGCGAAAAAGTGCACCTTTGCGCTGGTTGGCTTTGTCTTCAACGACCTCAAGACGGCGATCAAGGGTCTGATCACGCCGGCATGGTACAACGACACGTTGATGGCGCAGATCGTCGAAACGATGAAGGACTACATGTCCGACTACCAGGCGCACCTCAACCCGTCGATCTTTGACATTCTCGTCGAAGATCTCCTCGACGCCTTCCTCATCGCCTACCTTACCGCCCTCCGCCGCGCCCCGGCCCGCGTCCTCCGCATGCCCGCCGCCGTCGAAAAGATTCGCAAAGACGTCGGCCAGGCTTTCGATTTCTTTGCGGCATACAAGGCCCCGACCGAGCTCGAGGGCAATTTCGAAATCATGCAGATGATCGTCTCGATGTTGAGCGCGAGCTCGCAGATGGTCTTTATGGACTATTGGACCTTTGCCAAGGTCCATGGTCCGCAGTTGGCCTTTATCGAAAACCTCATGCGGGCACGAGACGATTTCGATAGAGTCACCGTCGGGGAAATCATGGAGACGCTCAAGCGGAAAGTCAAAGAGGAAGATATCGGCGATCCCGAAGAACCGACCATCATGGTGGGTGGTCTTTGCTGACTTTCTTAATATCGCCGAAGGACTAGACTAACGATCCTTTTCACTCACAGGTCAAAGTGCAGGGCACCTCGGGAGGACTGCTATCGAATCTCAATAATCTTACCAATTTGTCGAATCTGTCAAATTTGACGAATCTAGCCGGAACGTATGCGGGACAGTTCAGGAATGGGATTTAGACTGGTCAGTAGGGATGGACGCCTGGTTGTATTGTTCCTGTAAATGCTATGGACAGCTTATGCAAGAGGAATGGGTAACGCTGGACCAGACGATTGAGGGAAGCGAGCAGAACGCAGGTGTCATATCCCCGGCGCGCGGAGTTGACGTCCCGGGAAGATCGGTATTGCTGCACCGGGCTATTGCAGCTGCCACCTCACCCTCAGACCATAAGGATCAGCGTCACACGCGGGAGATCGTCCCCTGGCCACATTTGCAGGTCAACCCTCGCTTCAGCTCGAGATCAATTACTCAAATAGTCAATCTACATCATGTGGACATCATGTACTCTCTCGTCGAGCACGCTCAGTCGACTTTCGACTTGTCCGAACCCGGTTGTGTCGCTCGGTTTGGCAACGAAGCCGCAAGCTGATCGATTTTCAGGAATTGATGGGTGAATCGAGACGGGTAGAGGAACTGTCTCAAATCGAAACCTGCGTGCTCGTCAGTGACCGCTGAGCAGACGACTGTCCGTCAACTTACGATTGTCGTCGGGACTATATGACTCCATGTGGACGGAAGGCGTGATTGTTGTCCTATAGATTGAGGCAATTCATGAGTTGTGCTCAGGAAGGTGTAGATAGAGGTCACATACATCTTGTGCCGATTGATCGCGTAAGTGAAGAAGAAATGCTTGACTTTCTCTGCAATCTGGACACCTGTCATCAGTCTCCACTCCCATATTTCATATGAGAAGAATACCTCACCTCGGTTGGAGAGAAGAAACTGCCCCATTCTTGGACGAGTTTGCCAAACATGCTATACGGCCCACACTTCTCCACTTTTCGCAGACGCCCAAAGACAGACAGCTCGTCATAGGTCATTCCCATCTCGACCTGAGCCACAGTAGTTAGCAAGAGATGTAAGGGGATAGAAATATGGAATACCTCGTCGGACTGAACGGTCTCGCCTAGGGGTATCAATTCGGCCGACGGTACGGCGTCCAGGAAACTACAATCTTGGTGTGAGATGGTAGCTCGGATAGCAAGGCTCGGAAGCCTACCTGGCCAGTATCGGTAACTCGAAAGCTTCCTCCGCGTACTTGATGAATTTCTTCAAATCCGTCTTACTGATACCACCGATCGGGTTGACATCTGCACTCGAGCAGCTGCAAGGTGACTGAATCAGCAAGCTGTACAATAACCATGCGGTCTTGCAACTCACTCGTATTTCGTCAAGTAGCCTCGCAATGACTCATCCACGTTGGCCGACCCCAGAACCAGCAAGCCTCCGACCTTGCCTCTCGCCCATGGGAGGAGCTGTGCAAACATATAGCCAACTACCATACGCAGCCGCGCCTAGGCATAATGGAAATGAGCTGAGTGACGATTATTACGAGGCAGCAGTCATTTACCTGTATGTTTTGCAAAGCAAGATTCTCAGCATTCGATCCCCCGTGAACTTTGAATTGAGGGGATTTCCCCGTGATCATGCTGAAGATGCCTTTGACGGCTGATACGGCGGTGTCCATATTCAGGTCGACGTGATATCTACACCATCGGGACGTCAGCACAAAGCTCTCCTTCCCGCAATCCAACATACCCTCCAATAGCCTCGGCTAGATCTTTCGCGCGTTTCCTTGTTTCTGGGCTCGAGTTCTCCGTTCCCATGTAGCAAGTGTGGAATATCCGGTTGGCGAACTCTTTCGGATCTGAGGGTATGTAATTCGATAGTTCAGGTTCGCCAGTCATTCGTCTCGCATCTTCGATCACTTGCGCATCTGCATCGATTTCAGGATCTTCCAGCGAAAGTGCTGAGAAAGCCGACGGACTTACCACCGTTCTGAGACGCCTCAACCACCAATCGACACATGGAGTGGATAATGACGGCCGTCGCACAACTATCGATTCCACCACTGAGAGGCAAGAAGTAGCCTTGCGTTCGAGATCGGCGAAGATAATCCCACAACCAGCAAGCAGGTCCCAACCTAGGAAGCAGGTAAGAAAGGAAAATACACTACCTGAAGGCAGAACTCACGCAATCTCCTCCTCGGGAGTATGGTACTTGATCTCCGTCTTGCCGACCTTCGTCTCCTCTTCCCCCACCCTGATTCCTGCTCCGCCATCCAGTCTCGTATCAACGTACACCCTAGTATACGCCTCTGCCTGAGCACTTTGCATCCTCCTCGACGACGACGTCCTGTGCGCTCGTACAGCTTCGAGGTCGACAGTCGCGGTGACCACCTCGACATCAGACAGTGAGAACTGGGAGCCTTGAGCAATGACTACTCCGTTGAGGGCGATAAGACATGCACCGTCATAGTATAATCGATCGCCATCGCAACCCTGTTGGTTCGAGTATAGATAGATCCCCCCCAGCTGATTGGACTCGTCAGCGCCGTGGACCCGTCCAGGGCACTGTACATACCTTCATGGTAGCCTCCTTGATGAGGTTGATTCGGACATTCAGCTTTCGCAGTTCGTGATGGCTGGCCGACGAGTTGGTAAAGATTTCCACCCCGTCAAGACCCATGTCGATGTGCGGTCTGCGAGACCGTGAGCGACTACAACGGCTGCCGCAAGCGATTCACTTACGAAGCCGGAGTGAACAGCTCCTCGCAGAGTTCGACGCCGATCACACTGTCTTCCGTCGCCACCACCGCATCTCCAAAGGGAACCATGGTCTAATTTTCCGTTTAGCCAGGACGCGTATTGAAGATATATATTCCCTCACCTGACCGGTAATCTTTCGAATGATTCCGGGTAACGAGTGCTGCTCGACCTGACGGTGTTTGTGCCAAGGGGTAAAATGTCGAAGTTCTCGCTGTTCACCAGTCAGCGGACGTCGCCTCTTATAGAACGATAGCTCACATAATTTCCGTCATTCGCCATCCACATTTTGGGCCTGATCATAACGATCTTTCCATTGTGGATGACAACCCGGCAATTATAGGTGCTGTTCTTATGTGCAATAGGCCTAGTGAGAGGCATAAATCAGCTTGGTGCGTCTCTTCCATTTAATCAATGCTCACATGCCAACATCGCAGATAATGTCTTTGGCTTCCTCGCTTTGCAAGATGATCCCCAGAACCTCCCAAGAATGGAGGATCGTGTCCCCTTTGGACGACAGTCAGTGTCTTTCCAACAGTCGCTCCATCCGTCAGAAGCTAGGAGATCACCTTCAAGAAAGTGGTCTAAACAGCCATATCCTGGAATCTCTAGCTCTGGTCCCACTCGTAGGCTGGCTCCTCTGGACTTGGCGATATCGATCGACTTGAGGATCCTCTCGCAGTTGCCCTGAGATACCAGTCAGCCCCGTATGAATAGATACGTCGCAATAACAAACAGTGAAATCCAGCGACCACTGGTGAAGCTGACTGTAGTAGGATAGATGTGAGCTCAGATTGTTGAATACGAGAACAGAGACACGGACCAGCTACAGGCGGTGGTCAGCAAAAAATGTCATTCAAGTAGGATCTCTACCCACTCACGTAGCTACCGTTACCAAGTGCATGATGCCTTATCTGTCTGACGGGGAAGCCAATCTGGTCGATTCATGGACCCGTTCTAGTCGCATAGCCGCAGCTTCCCGTCCCACCGTGGGAGAGGAAGAAGCAACAAGCATCGAGTAACCGTGGGAGAGTGGAGGTGGTCCGCCGGTGGTTTCAGGCCATGACGACTCTTGGTTAGGGACGCACGAGTGAGTTTCGGGCTGTCGGTCTTCCTACTGGAGCCCTTTCCGGGACGCTGTCGCAGAAGCTTCCGGGGCAATGTTATATAGGGAAGCTCTCCCTCTTGCCAACGATGCCTTCTTTAAAAGGTTGTCTGCAACATGCTTGCCTGGATCTGTGGACTCGTTTCACTTGCGGCTGTAGCTGCTTGGCAGCCAGATTACATCCTTCGAGTGTCGGAGGTGACAATCACAAACGACTGTACACCTCGGCCATCGGTCGTCATCAATGGTATGTTTACATGTGGCCGCTCGCTATGTGCCCTCTATTGACAATTATCGTTCTTAAACAGGAACTAGCCCTGGTCCGCTGCTAACCTTCCAAGAAGGCCAACACATCTGGGTGCGAGTTTTCAACGACCTGGCAGAGCTGAATACTACTGTTCACTGGCACGGGTTTTCCCAGTTCGCCTCGCCATTCTCAGATGGAACTCCTCAAGCGGCCGCATGGCCGATTCCTCCCGGTCACTTTTACGATTACGAGTTTCAGCTTGAGCCGGGGTTCATCGGCACTTACTGGTGAGCTTGATATTGTAAGGGTGACCACATAGCTCAGTTCAGGACGAGGTATCACTCGCACGTCCAAATGCAGGTCCTCACCGCTCAGGGACCAATCATCGTCGAGGCAGCAAACAAGACGGCGCCCGTCGAGTACGACGAGGAGATTGTCATGATGATGGGCGATTCTTATCATGTGAGCGATTTCGCCAGGTTTCAATTTTACCAAATTTTGGGATCTCACCCCCGCGCCTGTAGGCAAGTGATGAAGCTCTAATTGCCGGCGTCCTCAACACCACTTTGTTTGGCTGGATCGGCGAACCCCAGGCTCTCTTGGTGAACGGTCATGCTCTTGCCGTATGCAATCAGTCGGCTCTCCCCACCGGACTGGAGTGCACCACTTCTTGTGGAAACAATCAGCAGTACATCCAGCCGGGTAAAAAGTATCGAGTCCGAGTCATTGGCGCTGGCATCCTGAGCTATTTCGGGATGGCGCTGGAAGGCCATAACATGACCCTGTTCGAGGTTGATGTTAGTAAACAACCGTCCCCTGCATAGTGTACTCACACCAACTAACAGGGAACCTATATCAATCCGATGCCGATCGATCAGCTAGAGATTGGAGTCGGGCAGAGATACTCGGTCTTGATCGAGACTGTGGCGGATCCACCAAAGACAGAGTAAGTCAACGAGACTGGTTGTATCGCTATACTAACAATGAGTCAGTTACTACTGGCGTATTCGTACCATGTGGCGACCTACTCGAGTCGAAGGTGCAGCACTGTGGACCTACGCTGCCAGTGCGTCGACTTCACCATTCGTTCAAAACAGCATCTCGACAGCGCCAACACCAGTCGACCTGAATACCACCGTGTATCTGGCCAACGAGACATTCGGCTGGGTATCAGAGTAAGCAGATCTGTCCGTATATAAGCGAATTCTCACTCCCATCATTAGCGAGATCGTCCAGTGGAACCAAACAACTTATGCTCCATCTACTGCCAACGTTACTCGTACAGTCGTAAGTCTGCCTGTCATTCCTGCCAGGAAGTCCAAGCTGACCGAAGGCCAGGTTTTGAACGGTCAACAGCTGGTGGATCAGGTACTCTCCCTGATTTGCACCGATGAGTGTGCTGATCAGTCGATGTGCAGAATGGCTTCAGGTGGTCTGTCGACAACCATCTGTACAACGAAATGACATACCCCGCCGTTCCGTACCTCCTGCAATTCTATAATGAGACAGAAGCCAAAAGAAAAGCAAACTGTCAGACTGTCGTCGGATGATAAAGTACCTTTTGCGCTTACGTGAACTTCAGACGCCTATGCGGACCGGAACGGCGGGTACGACAATATGACCAACACTTACCCGGCAAAGCTGGGAGAGATCCTCGACATAGTGTGAGATTCCTGACCCCCTTCAGGCGACGAGGCTGAAATATCTATCGACAGGATTCAGAACCGAGCAGGACCCACCAGCGGCATGGTCGAGTCTCATCCATGGCACAGCCACGGTGCCAAAGTAAGTTGAACTTTACCTTGTGGCTGTCTCAAGAGTTTCGCTAACTTCACACAGTACTGGGACATGGGCGGGGGGATGGGCAACTTCACCTACGAAGCGCTGGCCAAATCGACAGCCACTCCATTCCTCCGAGACACTTCTGTCGCCTACTCCGGCCCAGGGGCATCTTGGGACAATCAAACGATCGCTGACGACGGACCAGGCGGGTGGCGACTGTTCAGAATCGAGATCACTGATCCGTGAGTTTCGCTTGCTCCTTCAGACCCCGAGATAAATTCTCATGCCATGCTCCCATGCAGAGGAGCTTGGTTGATCCACTGTCACCTCACAGCCCACATGATCATGGGCATGCAGACTCTCTTCATGTATGCGGTACGTTGACCAGTACTAGTGGCCGTTCAGGAGACTGATCTACCGCGCTCTCCACAGCCGGAGGAGCTTCCACCCATACCGTCGAGTCTCTTGGCGGAGTACTCAACCTTCAGCGGTGGAGCATACGGGGACCCGACTTATGATTATGTTCCCAAAAGCTATTACGAAGCAATGAGTCGTGCTTGAAGCCGGGTCTGCATTCCAAACGGGCATGGGATTGTCAGTAGCATAAACATAACATCGTCTCGTACTGCAGTAGTTTGCATGTATTCTCCCCGGTGATCAGGACGAAGATACCTCTCTTCTTTTCCCACCGCGTTCGTTCGCATGTGGATCTATTGCAGTATCCTTTCTCACATTGCTACTGTACCCCGTGCGTCATACCTACGCGCACGCCCATCCGGAAACGACCGGCTCCAGCGTCTGACCAAAGCATACGCTCCACTCTCAGACTCTGCTTTGGTAACGCCTAACGTGTAAATCCCCCACATCGTCACCTTCCGCCCTTTTCCTATATCCTCGGTCACCCGATGTCGGTGGACAAGTCGGGTCACTAATGTGGTACAGCCGGATTAGTAGTAATGGATGCCACCGGAAAGACTAAACATGATGCATGGAGGTATCTCAATGCTTGATTTACAGTACTTGCTCTCCAAACTGCAACTCTGGAAACTTTACAACCGATCAATATCTCTCAACAATCTCTCTAACCACGTTGAACTGCTCCATCGTCTTCGCCGGGCTCTCGTCACCGACCAGACCGAATGCCAACATCAGTAACCACTTGACGTCGGCCTGTGCCACCAATGGAAGGGCCGATCGTCGTCTAGTCGTCAACTTGTCTTTGAACGCTTCAAAGAACTCCGCAGAGACCGAGTCGGCCCGGTCGACCACTGATTTCGGAACGCCCGCCAGCGATGCAACGTCTAGCAGAGCCGGTGATCAGTAACGAGTCTCAATGATCTGGTCTATAGACAAAGGCCTCACGAGTCCCGTACGACGATTTTGCGATTCCAGGTACGAGCTTGTACAGGAATACGACCTATCGCGACAATGATGAGCATAATCTATCCTGTATCTACGGAGTCCCGTACCTCTCGCTGCTCCTCGTCCACTCGAGTCTGCATGTGCATATTTCGGATGTTCGGGTGGTAAACGAAATCGTCCGTGAGGGAACCGTAGTGCGTCTGAGCGAGTCGTCAGCGAGTATCCAATTCTATGACAGAGCTACTGACTGCAAAGAACCCCAGCGGAAGGGTATGAGTCGCAATGTGATGCAAAACAGCACCGGCAATCGCCATCCCGTCGAAGGTGGAAGTACCTCTACCAAGTTCTATGCAGTTGGATTAGCCTATGACGCGGATTAGCTTCCCTCGGACTCACCATCGAGAATCACCAGTGACCGCGGACCCGCCTCTCGCAAGATCTTGGAACACTAAGAGCCTAATGAGCAACTGTCCCACTGAGGCTCATATTCCCTTACCTCGTCCAGCTCGACCTTGAACGTGGACGCGCTGGCAAACATGTCTTTTAACGAACTCATCAATTCCGTTGCTATGCATGCGTAACAAGAAGAAAAAGACGCACTATCATACGCGCCCATCCTTGTCTGGATCTTGTCGATCGGACTTAGTCGAGCTCTGGCAGCAGGCACATAGCACCCCATCTGAGCCAAGATGACAGCCGCTGCCGTCATTCGCAGTAGGGTCGATTTCCCGGCCATGTTTGGTCCAGTCAACAACACCGTTCTCGGCTGTTCCCCGCCGAGCTGGACGTCATTCGCAATAAAGTCGGAGCGCAAGCACATGGAAGGATGTCGAAGTTCTTCGAAGTCCACGAAGGCCTGCGAGGACTCGATAAACTCTGGTCGACATTTCGGTTCCTCCAGGTCTGCTGACGCCTTGGCAAGCGAAACGAGACAGTCGATCTCGGCAATAACCCTGCGAGGTCCTGGATCAGCTGTTGTTGGGCGGAGATTGGCAGATGAAGCACAACTGACTTGATGGCGCTCAACCAGACCGCTCGGTCTTTATCAAATTCGGAAAGCAGATGCTTGTAGAAATTTCGATCGGCAGTCGATTTCGTTTCCTTGGCTTCTTGCATCTCTCGAATGAGGCGTCTCGTCTCTGGAATGATGTATCTCGCAACAGACTGTAGTGTGGTCAGCTGGTAGGCCTATTACACGAAGGATCGCATGTCTAGCTGACCTTGTTTTCGCTGACCTTCTCCCAGTTCTTCGGAACGGCAGTCCTGGTTGGAACTTGGATTTGATAGATATCCTTGGTGCCGAGGTTCGAGCTCCAGTAGTTGACGTCGCACCTACCATGCTCGTGGGTCAACCTTCTCCTGAGGAAACGGCCGGCAAAACCTACCTCAGCTTCCCCTTCACATCTCGCAACACACTCTCGAATTCAGCCTCGAGTGAAAGAATCTCTGTCTGGGCATTATCGCAGTCCACGTCGGCTCCAGGTTTTGGGAGGATTTCGATCGATTTTCCTGTACACATCTGTCAGCTATAGCTAAGCCAAAGCTCCCTCGACCGACTTACCATCGCGATTCACATGGAACAACGCATTAATATGTGCGACATAGCTTTGCAGATCCGGTGCAGAATTCAACAGTCCTCCAACTACCGAGGTGGGCGACATGGACTGTGCGTGATTCGAGAGTGTGTTGAGATTCTTCTCAGCATCATTGTAGGCCTTCACGACTGCAAGGAAATCCGTTTGACGTATCGATCCGGCATGAATACGCGACACTAATCGCTAAAATGGGCACCGTCAGCTGCTCGTCAATAAGCGAGAACGAAAACCTACCTCCAGATCTGGAAGACCCTTGAATTGGTCTGTGAAGGTCCCGCAGAAGCTGTGATGCTGGATCAACTCTTCCACAGCATCCAGTCTACGTCGACTGATCAGCGCCTGCCTCTTATTGTACACAGACAGAGACGGACCTGTCGTTGATTGCAGCCACGTTCTTGAGCGGCATCGTCAACCAGATCCTGAACAATCTCTTCCCTGCAGAGGATGGTCAGGTGGATCTCGTCATCTCCCATCCGTACAACCCACCAAACGGAGTTTGGCACCTCTGCAACAGCTTCAACAGGGTGCCCTCATCACCGCCCTCATTATTCACCAACACCTGTGTCCAGTGGTCAGTACACTGACTAACGCCCATTCCACAGTCTTTAGATGTCAATTCACCTCCATATGGCCCAGCGTCTGACCATCCAATACCAAGTTCTGTCCCTCACGGATCGGGTCGTAGACGTTAAAATTGCGTTGACTCAATAGATCCTTGTCGAGGTTCAGTGTCTTGAGGTAAAACATCATCCCGCCCAAGGCCTCCATTGCTACAGGCTCTTCTGCGAGTGAGAGAATCTCTGCCGGGATCTCTGGGCCATCCGTAGGGAAAAACTCAGACAAACGTTCGAGAGTTTCTGGCGCAGAGGGGAACTCCTTGCCGTCTCGAAAGGATTGCCAAACCGTCGTCGCCGGGAGGATGTTTCGTAATAGTCGGGAGGTCGGCACAGACAGATTGTCCTGAGAAAGGAGACAGAGGTGTCAGTGCCGACGCCCGAGATACACAGGTAGAGTCACTCACTTTAGCATAGAGGAGTTCTTTTGGTCGGATCTGCCTAAACATCGTCTCGAGCCTCGTCCTGCAAACATCGTCTTGAAAGTGCGACAGCTTGAACTCTCCCGTCGAAGCATCCACAACGCATAGCCCAAATGTCGACGGCATGGCGGGATCCTCGCAGTATTCCTGTAGACGTCTCAACTCCCAACTCAAGCTCAAAAGCACTCTCCGACACACCTTGATCGAAACACAGTGATTCGCATCGTCAGAGTTCAAGTATCCGCCATCGACAATGGTACCTGTCGTAAAGATCTGCTGGAGTTCTCGGTGGACAATCTCCTTTCCGGGCTTCCCTTGCGTTCTCATTTGGTTGCTGAAACAACGTTAGCGAGCTCTTGAATCAGTAGCTTAGCACGACTCACCCTAGGGCCGTTTCGGTCTGTACCACCTTACCGACCTTGTATCCGGCGGCTAGAAACTTGGCTGACCACAAGTCAAATTGCTGCTCCGGCACGCCGACCTAGAGAGCATGATGAGCTCGGGATTCTGCTGCCTCAAGTCGATCCTCAGCTCACCATCTTCATCTTCACCCTGTCTGTCAATTTGAGATCAAACTCCTGATGGCCGATTGCGGCGTCGTCTTCGTACAGTTCGTAAAACTTTCCCTTTTGGAAAAACAGCACAGTGTCGTAGCAGTTTTGCTTGATCTGCCAAAACTGCTTTTCGAAGGGCGTAAAGCTGTTCCAAGCCGATTTCGGGATAAAGATCGTACGTTTGTCGTAGCCGGGATCGCTGGGTCTATTTCCTTCCTTATCCTTGGGGTCTGCAAGGAAGTCGTAGCACTCTTCGTTGGCGGCCTTCTCCTCCTTGGCTGCCAACTTGGATCGTTCAGCTTTGGTGAGAAGAAACAAGTCCGAGTTCGAGTGTGATTGCGAGTGCGAGCCGGTATTTCCCACCGAAGGCAAGGGTTGAGGAGCGGGTCGGGAAGGTGCTGACGGCTTCCTGGCGACGGCCTTGGGTTCTACAAACGGCTTTGGCTTCGACTTGGGCTTGGGACGAGGAGGTGGCGAGGGGGCGGCGACTGAAGGGGAAGGCGATGCAACAGTTCCCACGAGAGAAGCTTCGTATGCATCTGCCGCTGCGGCTGAGATCATCTCATGGTCAGTCAGAGACATCGAGAGTCCCGGCGCCAACTCACCTAGGGCAAAGTCGTCTTCGTTCATGACGAAGTCGTCGTCCGAGCCAGAATCCGCCTTGAGACTCTTTCGGGGTTTTCGTCCGCTTGCTATTTGACGTCATCAATGAAATAATCAACTAAATGGTGGAAGTGGACCACCTTTGGATTTGACATCGGAAATATCGACATCTGATCCGCTTGACTCGTCGGATTCCACATAGACAGGTTTCCGTTTGGTACGTCGTCGCTGAAGACAATTAGGTACATTCAGAGAGGACGAGAAGAGGCTCACCGTCACCTCGGGACTTGAATCAATGTTCATGGGCTCTGCCATCTCTCGCACGGGAGTCTGCCCCGCCAACCTCCTTTGAACCGCCTGCCTAGCGGACGCAGAAGAATTAGGGATACCCCTGTTAGATGTCTCCTTCTCATTGTTTGGAGGAGGAGTGAGCTCTTCGTCACTCTCTCCGGCAGGTAGAGTGGATAGCTTGAGTGGCGAGCCTGCTCTCTTTGCCAGATGTGGGGAGCTCGCTGCATTGCTCGACGGGGTGCGGAGGCTGGACGATGGGGGAGAGGAAGAGGTGGATGGTGCTGGCTTGGTAGGTACTCGAGGTATGACACTCTGCGCAGGCTTGCCGAAGTATGACTTGAGGGTGGACTGTGTCGTGCTGGAAACCTCATTAGGTTTGGACATGGGATACTCAGGGAATAGAGGAAGAAGGGGCAATGGAACAGAGTGACATGGGCTCGATGTTGGTCGGGACACTCACGATTTTGAATCTTTTCCGCCCAGAGTTGGTTTCCCCATCCTTTCTGTGTGTCGCCAAGTGTAAGAAATGTGCGACAGGAGTACGAGCGGCAGTGCAGTGGAAATCTAGACAGCACTCCCGAATGATTCGCGTCTGAAACGGATCGGCCTCCACCCGCGCGTACTCGGAGTCACGTGATTGATAGCATAATAAGTACGTGTGGTATTCTCCCGATGTGACCCGATGTTGACTCGCCCCCCTGTGCCTGGAAAGTTGACTGGACATTACGCGTCCGCCGAGTAAAATTGCCTGATCGGGTGAAAAAGGAGGCAGGTTCGAGGCAGTCTGGCTCATCGAACGCGTTCGAAAATCACTCTACACGTCGTCGCGTCGCACCGCATAGAAAGGTATATAACACCTGGCCTCCCCTTCACTCCCTCACACTCTCCATTCATCTCAACTTTCTTCTTGCTTTGCCCGCTTTGCTTTCCCTACATTGATTCTTGCCTGCTCGCCTCCATCATGACTGCCATCGAAACCCCCTCCAAGGCTGCTGCCAATGCCCTCTCCACCATCTCGCTCAACACGCCCAAGGCCAAGGCTGCCGCTGCCGCCGAGCCCACCATGCTGGCCAAGCTGCAGGCAGTCAAGCCCACCATCGTCGCGGCACCCGTCGAGGAGCTCGAAGATTACCGCAAACGATTCGTTGGCGACGTCGACTGCGAGGAAAAGGACGAGCCTCTGTTGAAGGAGACGACATCACGATTCGTCCTCTTCCCCATCAACTACCGAGAGGTGAGTCTTGTCTCTGCCCCCCATCGATGCTATCCCACTAACCCTCTACCGCAGATCTGGCAAATGTACAAACAGGCCCAAGCGTCGTTCTGGACCTCGGAGGAAATCAATCTCGCACCCGATCTCCACGACTGGGAGAACAAGCTCAACGACAACGAGCGATACTTTGTCGAACACGTCCTCGCCTTCTTTGCTGCCGTATGTCTCCGAGCTCCCTCTTGTACTCGATACTGATCGATGTCCAGTCTGACGGTATCGTTAATGAAAACCTCGTCGAGCGATTCTCGTCCGAGGTTCAGGCCGCCGAAGCCAAGTGCTTCTACGGATTCCAAATCATGATGCAAGTCGCCTTTGCCTCTTTACCTCTCGCCCATGCTGACAGTCTCCATAGGGAAAACATCCACTCGGAAACCTACTCCCTCCTCATCGATACCTACATCAAGGACCCGGCCAGACGAACTTACCTCTTTGAAGCGATGGACACGATCCCATGTATCCGAAAGAAGGCCGACTGGGCCCTCAAGTGGATCAGCGACACCAAGTCGACGTTTGCCGAGCGACTTGTCGCCTTTGCCGCTGTCGAGGGCATCTTCTTTTCCGGATCATTCGCGTCCATCTTTTGGCTCAAGAAACGGGGGCTCATGCCCGGATTGACCTTTTCCAACGAGTTGATCTCGCGGGACGAGGGTCTGCATACCGATTTCGCCTGTCTGCTCTTCACCCACCTGCGACGACGACCCCACCCCGAAACTGTCGAGCGAATCATCAAAGAGGCCGTTAAGATCGAGCAGGAGTTCCTTACGGGTGAGACGACCCCCTTTCTTCAATGGATCAAGAAGCTGACCACACCCAGACGCCCTGCCCGTCTCGCTGATCGGAATGAATGCCAAGCTCATGTGCCAATACATTGAATTCGTCGCGGACCGCCTACTGGTCGCCCTCGGCAACGACAAAGTCTGGAACTCGACAAATCCATTCGGTAAGTCCCCATCTCGCTTTGGAGTCGAGATCTCCGGCTTACCCTTCCCAGACTTCATGGAAATGATCTCGCTGCAAGGCAAGGCCAACTTCTTCGAGTCGCGTGTGTCGGCGTACGCCAAGTCGGGAGTGAACCAGTCTGTCGGCTCGTCGACAGATCACTCGGCCGTCAAGAAGGGATTCACTCTGGATGAGGATTTCTGATTAGTCCGCCTTTCCCAATACTCTAGATCAGATCGGGCTTTCTTTTCATCCTTGTTCTCTTGTTGTTCTTCCTTGCATACTGCCAGCTTATACCCCCGCACCACGCCCGGTCGCTTCTCCTTTCTTGCTCATAGTTTGTGCACCCCTCTTATATTTATACGATGAAACCCATGAATATATTGTGACGAACTACAAGCTTTGGGTGATCTTCTATGGATCTATATATATACAACGCGCCAAGACCTGCAAACTAGAGGGCAACCGCCGGCCCGTCTTTGCGCCTCTTTCCTTCGTGGGCGAGGATCATTTCGTCACGAGTGCGTATGCGCGGCGTCACAGTCGGCGAGGTCGAGGGAGGGGCGTACCGTATGGGCGGAGAGAAGTGCGGGAGAGGTTGGGATTTGGCTTCGGGTTCCTCGGGTGGTTTTGGTTCGATGGGGCCGTCGAGGTCAGCGTCAGAGTCCAGGTCGTCGTCCTCGGACGCCGAGTCGTCCAGATCGGACGTCGAGCCAGCGGGCGAAGATGGTTTGGAAGTCGAGAGTGGGAAGGCGAGGAAGGGGGATTGGTCGGGTGGTGGAGCCTGGACGAACCCGCCGTGGTTCTTGATCAGGTTGGTGTAGTATGTTTGGAGGAGGTCACTGGTGCACTAGAGAGAAAGTGTCAGCGAAGACAGCAGAAGAACGAACTGCAAGAAGTAGTGCAAGAAGAAGCGCGAGATGAGCAGAGAGGAGATAGGGCAGAATGGTACAGTGAAGAAGTCTCGTTCATCTAAGGAGAATAGTATCAAGCACACCAAACAAACAAGGGGAGTGCGAGAATGTTGGTGAGGGTGTCGAGTGTGGAGGGACAAGGTGCTACGCCCGGAAAGGCAGATGTACTCCAGGGAGCGGGACACCTGGAGGGTGGAGGCGCGCTATTGGGGGAAGAGATATTGCTAGAGGAACCGATTGTCGCCGTATACCGAAGAACGGCGGGTACCGAGAGACGAAGCTCGAGCCAGACGAGCGAGAGAGACACCCACGCAAAGATCCCAATTTGTGACCCTGAGAAACTCTCGTTCGAGATCGTTCAGCTCGCGAATCTTGAGTCCGCCGACTTTGGCGTAGAAAGCATTGGTGCAGAATGCGTCACACTGTGCTTTGGCGCCAGCGCATATGCCTGCGATCAGGAATCGATGGACGGTGAGGGAGGAGAGGGTGAATGAGGGGATGGAGACGCAGGTGAGGTCAATGTAGGCGAGAAGGGAGAGCAGGGGGATTTTCTGCAGCCATTGCTGTTAGTACCGTTTCGTTCCGCTGTCGGCATAGAGGGGCCCACCTCGACGCCGGTATAGCGGACTATGCGGGTCAGGTAATCGTGTACCGATATCTGGGGTGGAGCACGCGAGTGAAAGCGCGTCAGCATATCGGGCGTGAGGTCGACCTGGTCGTTGTGCTGGATGAGCAGGTTCAGCATATGCGAGATGAGGACGACGAGCGCGTCGATGCTGCAGTCGATAAACGCCCATGGGAGCTCGGGCGGGCTCGTGGTCGAGGTCGACATGGGAGCGATAAAGACATGGAAGGAGAGACCGGGGAGTGATCCCTCGGCTTGTTTGTGGACGACGAGTAGGTCAAAGGAGCGAGCGAGCGGACGAACGTTTGTCTTTTACGGTTTGGCGAGAAGGAAGGATCCGCGCTTGGTGGAGGGACGCTGAGCTGGTCGGGTTTCGTGGGCTGTACCAGGCAGATCGGTAGAGTGATGCACGGCAGTTGTGGATACGCCGACCGGTGGATATGGGCAAGCGAGACTGAAGGACGAGGTCAATTACTGTTCCTCTGTGGTTCGAGCCGATATTTATTGCGCAGTCGGATTTGATTCCGTCGTCCCCTCGCCAAAAGCTGCACCACTATTTAGGAATCGGAGGCATTGTTAAGCGAGGTGCGCTTGTAGAGAGAGGCCAAGTGAGCGCTGTACCGGATCATGGTGTTGAAGGAGACGAGGGACGACATCTACCAAGTTGAGTGTCTGAATTGGTAGGTAGTCAAAGTCGAGTCATACCGTGATGAATGGCAACCCGTCGATAGAAAGGAGCCACGACCGATTCCAATTTGCCACCGCTTAGTCAGGCCTCCGGGAACCAATACAACCGATCTCTCTCATCGTCACTGCTCTCAACCTCTCTCGTTTCATCCTTGTCATCTAGTCAAATCACACCATGCAGTCTCTTCTCAATGGGACAGACTGCTCCGCATCAGTCAACCCGCTGAACCAAGTGCTCAAACGAGAAGGCGTGGACAACTCGTTGTTCAGAGTAGGCCATTCTGTACACCTTCCATCACTGAAATACTTACTGACACTACCCCGCAGGATCGCTCGGCACCGTCTAGTAGTGCAGGTCCCTCCCAAGTTGGTGCTCGGGCCTTCCTCCCCCTCCAGCATCAGTACCAATCCCAGCCTCACTCGAATGCCCAGACTCCCCATCCATTCAACCTCTCCCACTTGTCCGCAGCGCTCGCTTCGTCGTCCCAACTCCCCGCTCCGGCTTTGGATGCCGAGTGGCACAGGGCTCGGCAGGCCAACCTCTCTCAGCCTCAGCATCGTCAGGCAGCTCCCAGTCCTGGCCAGCACATCTGGCAAACGGACCAGTCGAAAGCTTGGGTTCAGGGGTTCCAGGATAAAGGCAAGCAGAGAGAGTATGCCCATTCTCCCGGTACACCGACGCAGAGGGATTACTCTCAGGCTCCTCCGACCAACCAGCAGTACATGCCGTACCAACCTCGCTTTCAGCCAATGTACTCCCAGATGACACCCCCATATCAACCTCAACCGCAAAGCGAGCGTCTGGTCCAAATCCCCCAGAACGCCAATCACGAGGAGATGGAGGCCGCATTTGAGCGGGCGCTCAAGGATGCGCAGGCGCAGAATGCTCAGCCGCAAGCGGGCGGGGTCCAGGAGGGGGATGGTATAGAGGACAGAGGCGAGAGTCGGGGCGAACTAGACAAGTGAGTGCAATGTCTTTGTTCTGCCTCGCTCGCTGAGCGATTGCATTGCATAGGATATGGGAGTCCTTGCGACCCGAAGCAGAACGGCTGAACAAGCTGGCAGAGTGGGAGAGAGACTTCTCGCAGGTCAGCTGCCCGGATATGGTATCCTACATAGCTGACCACTCGCAGTTTACAAATGGGGAGGATGACGATTACGACCTGTTGAACGAGAGCCTGATGCAGGAGCCTGTTGGCCAAGCCGGGCTTGACGAGCAATTCGAGCTCATGCGAGAACTGGACTCGTTCGAGAACGAAGACGGCGTGCCTAAATCTACTGTTTACGAGTTCGGTATGTCCTGCCTTGGCAATCTCATCTCGTCGTAGACTGACACGATACCCAATAGCGATAAACAACAAATACATTGCAGACTCGCCCGTACTTGCATGGGCTGAAGCGAACCAAATCATGTCGGCGGGTGGGTCGCTCTCAGACGCTGCACTGTATCTCGAGTCGGTACTGCTTAATGCAACTCCGCAAGAGTATTCGAGTCTACAGACGGACGAGTTGGCCGTGTGGACCCTGCTTGGGAGATGCCACGCGATGAATGAGAAGGAGGAAAAGGCGCTGCAGGCGTTTGAAGAGGCGCGATCGCGCTTGGAGGGAAATACCAGTGTCGCCGGCGAGCTGTTGACGGTATGTCTACTGAATCTTCATTTCCATGGACACAACTCAGCATCCATGAACCACTAGAACCTCGCCATCTCGTACGTCAACGAATCGCTTGACCTCGCCGCCCTTACAACCCTGCACCAATTCCTCTCCGTCTCTCATGCGGCATTCGCGACTGCTCCGCCGTCCCGATCGCGGCTGGCTGAATCGACCGACGCGAACCCGTGGAAACTGCATCTGGAAATGACAGACGCATTCATGGCGCTCGCCAAATCGCAATACCAGTCAAAAGGGACCGTCGACGCGACTGTCCAGGTCGGGCTCGGGACGTTGTACTACATGATGGGCGAGTACACTGATGCGCGCGAGTGCTGGGTGAATGCGCTGAACGAGAAGCCGGATGTGAGTCCTGCTTCCTATATTCTAATTCGAATGGGAGGCGCTGATGGACTGGATAGGACTACCTATTGTGGAACCGCCTGGGGGCGACCTTGGCCAACTCCGGTAATCCGGAAGAAGCGGTCGACGCGTATCGACGAGCACTCGAGCTGAAACCCACGTTTACGCGAGCGATCTTCAATCTCGGTGTTGCTTGTCTGAACATCGGAGTCTATCGCGAAGCTGCAGAGCACTGTACGTGGAGCCTCCTCCCGAGACGTTTCTTCGGAAGCAGCGGCTGACGCAGTCTTCCAGTTCTAGCGGCGTTGTCGCTGCACCCGGCGCCAGAGTCGATGAACCGGAAAACGCAGTTAGACGCTCCGGCCACGCTGTGGATGACGCTGCGGCGGGCGTTGATTGCGCTTGTGAGTGGCCTCACGGCCAGTAGGGTGCCTCGTTGACAGATTTCCTGACCGCAGGACATGCCCGAGCTGGCAGAACGGGCCAATCCTGAAACGAATCTCAATGTCTTTAAACAGGCCGGTTTCGAGTTTTGACCGTGTCTGTATTGATGCGCATGCATAATCCTTCCTGTCTACCATCCCGCTTCTCAGTCTGACTCCTCGTCCTCGTCCTCATTCTCGCTCTCCTGCTTCTTGCCCTTCTTCCCCTTTTTCGGCTTGGCCTTTGCCTTCTCCTTTGTCTCCTTTACCGGTTTCAGCGGCAGGAGCGTATCCCTCTCCTCCCGCCACCTCTTCTCGATCTCGTCCTTCTTGCTCTCCCACTCGTCTTCGCCTATCCCCTGTATTTCGTACAACAGCGCGATCTCTTTCTTCCACACCTGCAGTTCCTGCAGATCCGTTGCTGCGATCCCGACGGCTTTATCCGGCGACGGGGTCTCGAGCACCATGGGCATGCCCTGGTTCAGCGGGTCAAGCATGATCGCCCGGAAGCCCGATAATCCAATCTTCCCGCTGATTGGGTCGTCAGTCCATATGTTGCTTTAACACTGCGATGAGGGGCAAAATGCGACCCACAGCCCGATGTTCTCGTGCAGGTCCTTGTTGCCGCCGAGATCCATCTTTGAGTCGTTCAGATGCCACCCGGCAAGCTTGTCGCGGCCGACGGTCGCGTCGAAATCGGCCATCGTGGCCTGGTACGTCTCGGCCGTCCGGAGGTCGTAGCCCGAGGCAAAGAGATGGCAGGTGTCGAGACAGATTTGTACGCGCGACTTGTCGTCGACGAGAGAGATGATGGAAGCGAGGTCTGTGAAGGCCGTGCCGATGATGTTGGAGCCCGCGTTGGCCTGTGAGCAATGTTGAAATGCAATGTCAGGTTGAGCAATGTGGACAAAGCGGGAAGCGGCCAGAACATGGCAAAGAGTAAATTGGGAGAAAGCAGGAAAGTCAATGCGAAGAGACGAGAAGAGTGGGAGATGGGCTGGCGCCTTGTTGAAACAATGAAGGCGGACGAGGGATAATCTCCGTCGAAGGGAAGCAGGATGACGCACCATGTTTTCAATGACGCAGACGACATCCGGGACATCTTTATGCACTTGGTTGATAGCTTTGGCTATCAGTGCAAATGACTCCTCTTTTGTACAAGCTCCGACCGTTGATCCGGGACTGACAGCGGGAGGCAATTAGCGTGGATAGTAGAAGCAGAAAGATGGTGCCGGACGCACTGCCAGTTGTAGAGCCGTATGCCGAGCTGATGACACCGATGCACATCGTCTTTGAAACACTCGTACGAAGTCGCCCATTTGACTCTGTGGAGACTGCTCAGCCTGGATGACATCGCACCGTCTTGCTCGACTCACGGATCTGGATTACTGTCATTGGCACTCGATTAGAAACACGTGTGACGAAGAGGATATCGAAGACCTGCCCCAGATTGACGAGGTAGTTGCCGTGCACCAATATACTTTCTTTCGGATAGTTCAGCTCTAGAATAAGTCATCTCGACATCAGCTGGTTTCGGAATCTCTATTTCGTAACTGATGAAATTTGCCCAGAACAGACCTTTCATGCCCTCGGTGAACTTGTGGATCTGGTCCGCTTCCAGATCCTTTGCTTTCCACTGTTTGTGTCCCTTCAGGAACAAAGCCAGGCCACTGGCTCCAATCATCCCAGCACGATAGAGTGCCCCTGCCACACCGCCTGCGATCGAGACGTGGGCGCCGAGCAGCATCGGAAGAGAGGAATGGGCATTGCTTCTCGCGGGGTGCAGATCCTTCGCGAGGGAAGCCGGGGGAAATACGGCAACTTTGGCGACTCGGGGCTTCTTTTCGGGTTTGGCTGCTGTTTCGGGGGTCGCAGAGAGCGAGCTCGAGCGAGACCGTTTGACGGAGGAGACCGATTTCCGGGGTGGCATGCTGAGAGGGCGGAGAGAGGAGACAAGGCGAGCAAGTAGAGGAGAGGGCCTAGGAATTTTGGCTGACGGTGGTTGAGGGCAAGTGATCTGTCTACCTATGGTTACTGTGGGCTCAAGCACCCACTCGGGGACGATGATCGGGCGGGATAATGCAAGTCACGTGATTCCAAGCGGAGATCTCCGCCGAAGCCGGATGATTTGGATACAGCATGTTGCCGAGATGTTCGAGATTGGATAAGTCGAGGTTGATCAAGTGTAGAATCTCTCGAAAACAGTATTGACGAGGTCGTATCGTTGTGAGATCTCCACACCTTGCAAAATTTCGGCTTCGCAGGGTGAACACACAGGAGATCCGATGTCTCAGTCTACCGGTATTCGGTCGCCCATCAACAGGCTACTCCCTTACACTTTCCTATGTACCATCGGGCCCAGTGTGACAGCAGCGACGTCCCTCTATGTCGTCGTAGGTCGTCGACGCTTCCCAAGCACGTCAGACTGATTATATTGCGACAGCGATATCTCGTCTGTCGATACTATTGGCTTCGGCAGAGTTCCTCCAGTGACCCCTCTCCGGGCGACGCGATATGTAATAACCCCAGCGTGGAAGCGCTCACTGGGTCGGTCATGGCTGGACTAGCTACCATAGACGGATTAGTCTGTGAGTCCGACTTACTTATAAGCTCGATGGAATAATCCTCTGATTGGAGAATTCAGCTTTCTTTTCGACTTCTTACGTGCAGAGATTAGCGGATAGATTGGGTAGGAGGACACTCCTCATTGCCCTGCCGCTCCTGGCGACGATATCTACCTCGTCTATGATGATAGCGTGTAGGTGGTCTCTTGTCCCGGTGCGCATTCCTGAACTCAATGTCAACTGGTAGTTGCGACCAAGAATCCGGTGAGCTCCTCAAATCGCACCCGGCCTTCACTCACCCCAAGCGCAGAATATAGCATGGATACTGCTAGCGATGAACGGAATCTTTGTGTCGGCGTCCACGAAGTCGGTCTTCGTCCCTACTCTTTGCGTTGCCGACATCGCTTCGGACGAGGAAAGGTGAGCTGCCATTCCGGATAAGAGTCGTGTCTCGAAGCTTAGATCGACAGAACCCGCTTTTATTCTCGATTAGAAGCCGTGGCCGTCCTCGGACCAGGATTATCTTATAGTAAGCTACAATTCCAATCCGTCAACGAAGACTGACAAATCTGCAGTCGCATCCGCTCTGGCATCACGCTACATCCCCAATGTCATCTTCACCTACTACCTCGCCCTAGGTGCCCAAGTTCTAGCTGCTCTCTATGCCTTCGCCTTCATCCCCGAGACCCTCCCGGCTCATCCCAAAGAAGACGAAGAATACACTTCTGATTCAGCGAGCGAGGATCACGAGTTGACGACGGCGGAAGAGCTGATTGCGCCTATCAAGCCCTTGGCCTTGTTGCTGCCTCACCGGGATGGGATTTCTGGGCAGATCCGATGGAAACTGTTTTGCTTGACGATCAGCTTGTTCACTACCACCTCTGGAGTAAGCCAAATATATTGGGATTAAGAGGGCAGCTGATCTCCTCCCTCAGACGGTGTTCATCGCAACTGCATCTCTTCTATTCCTCAGCGATAAATTCAACTTCAATCCCGAAAAGGTGCTCTGATCCTCCTCCGGTGTGTCCTTTCCACTCACCTAGACACAGAACGCATGGGTCCTCGCCTACCTCACCTTCTCACGCTTCGCCTATCTCGTCCTCTTTTTTCCCCTGATTCTCAAATTCGGGCGCAGGGGTTTGGATGCCTACACGGCGTGGAGAGCTGCTCGTACACAGCATGGGGAGCAGCAAGCTTTGTTGGCGGACAATGCGAGTGGCGAAAGCAAGAGCGGAGAAGAGGCCAATCATTTCGATGTACGTGAGATGTGGAGTATAGCGCTTACTGGCACCAGGTGATTTTGGCATTCGCTTCAGTCCTGCTTGATGCCGCGAGTCTGGTCCTTGTCTCCATCTCGCAATCGTATCAACAAGTCCTGGGCTGTGAGTTTCTTTTCAGGTCTTCGATCCTTCCAAAAGCGAGACTGAGATCCCGTGCAGCCTTTTCGGTATTGGCATTAGGGGCAGGGGATAATCCCACTTTCAAATCCGTTTTCGTTTCTGCCGTGCCCCCGGAACATGCAAGTTCGTCTTTTCCCGTCACTCCAGCTCTCAACCCTTACTGATCCCTATGATCAGGTGAAGCCCTGGCTGCGTTGGATATGGTCTTATCGGCAGCCAAACTCGCTTCGCCCCCGATATTGGGAGGTTTATATTCGGCCTTTGTGCGGATCGGACGACCGGAATTACTGTTCCTCTGTGCAGGAGTGAGCGCTGAGCTGTAGATCCGGCAGCCCTCAAGAGCTGATATCAATGATAGGCTTGCTGTTTCTTGGGATCGGTATTCTTGGTACCGTTGGTGTTGACGGGCCGAAGGTGAACGGAAGGGTAGGGTCTGAAGAGGATGATCATGCATCAATTACATACCCACTGCGAGCGATACTGGTCTCCATAGGCTCCTACATCATGCAATCCGTTAAGCACGCAAAGCCGCCGATAATGTCTGCGCTACTGTAGAGAGATCTTACCAATGTTGGATCGCAATAATTGGAACATGCTAACGAAGGACGTCAACCTATATGAACTTATTCACGTTGCCTCCGGTACGCCGATCAAGATCTGGGTAACCCGACTTGTTTCCCTCTGAGCCGATGTCGGGAATTGCCTGTCTGGTCATCATGGATATGGCTGACATGACCGATGAAGAGGAACAGTAAGTTGCCGATAGAGACACTTCCGACTACGAGAGCATAGGTAATCAGAGCAAGTAAACAGAAGAGGATGTTGGTTGAAAACGACGAGAAAGATCATTGGACACCAGAAGTGGACCTTCGGGAAATTGCAATAGCCGAGAGCGTTGTCTCCTGTCCCTTGCCGGTGCAATTGATCCTCCATGTCCAACTCCATCCGTACTAGACTCCGCTGATGACAGTAGAAAATCCTGCGGAGAGACTACAACGTCTATGCTAGAAGTCCGCTTGCCCACTTCAAGCCTTCAACCTTCCCTGCTGAATCAAACTATCCCTCAACTCCTTCTCCATAGCCTTCAAATCATACCCGGCCTTCTCGACCTCCGCCCGCCACGTCCACTCGGGCGTATCCTCGAACCCTAGGAGTTTCTTGATCTTCCGATTCGAGAGTGGGGCTTCGAATTCACCTAGATCGTCGTGGGTGATCTTGGTATTGGGTGCCACGACCGACAGCAGCTCTCGAGTGGTGAGGAGGGACGAGGCGGTGTCGTTTGTAGCATTGAAAACCTGATGTCGACCCGGTCGTCAACCTGTGAGCTTGAAGCGACACTTTCGTATACGAAATGAAACCAACCTGGAAACCTAGACCGCTAGTCTTACTAGCCAGATGGCACATTTTGCCCAGATCCCTGCCGTCGATATAACTCCACGCATTCCTCTTTCGACTATCGATCTCCATCAAGTGTTTCTTCCATTCACCCGCGTACTGGTTTGGCGAGATGACGTTTCCGATCCGGAAAGCATAGATATCGACACCTTTCCCATCCTCATAGGCTTTGGCGAATCGCCGGGCAAAAGATCGGGCGGTGAGTTCTCCGATCTGCTTGGAGAGGCCATACGAGTCCTGCAAGTATTGTGTAAGCGGGCAGGCACAGTAGGTTTAGATTGAGAACTTGCCATAGGATCAATGTCGTATTCCTCCACGAGGGGGAACGAGTGATAATCACTTTCGCCTTGAGTGAAACATACTCCGTACGTGGTCTCGCTCGATGCAATGACGATCTGTAGCTGTCAGCTTGACACGCACACGATCGCACTTGCGCCCACCTTTCTGACACCGAGCTTGCAGGCTGCTTCAATGACGTTATAAGTCGAGCTTGTGTTGGCCGTCCACGTCAAGTTATCCGGGACGATCATGTCCTAGTGCCCATCGATCCATCAGGATCACCATTCCTCCAGCTCGTCCAACTGATCCGGACTCACCCTTGCGTAAGCTCCGAAATGGATGACCATATCGGGTGGGCCCAGATATCCCCCCGCCTTTCTCTCCGTCCAGTCGTCCTCTTTCGAGTAAGTCTCCATATTGAACAGAGTCGTCAAGGCATTGAAGACTTGACCCGAGTCGGTGAGGTCACATTTGAGAGTGTAGACGTCAGCCTGCTTGTCGGGGAAATCGATGAGATCGAGATTAAGGACTTGGTGTCCTTGGGACAGGAGGTAAGGGATACATTGCTGGCCTGCTTTTCCGCTACATCCAATTAACATGAGCGGGGCCGGGATGTTTATGCTAGGAAGGGGTGCTCACGAGCCGCCGGTGAATACAATGCGAACCATTCCTGACAGTCAAATGTTGCCTTGTCGGGGTTGTGAGGTTGGAAGCTCGTCAGGTGGGAGACTGACAAACCGTCTTCAACCAGATTCCAATATAGCTAGGGTCTTTGTGGAGCGATGGAGAACCCCATGTTGCCCCGGCCATTACGATATAACGAGCACGTGGCCTCCACCTCACCGAGAATTCGGACCAGTTCTTTGGAATTCCACATTATCGACTGACGGCGATGGAAGGTACCCAATTCGAATGCATACGAGAGGATAAAAAAGGTAGCGAGGAGAACATCCTCCGATACCTGGTATGTTACTCAGTCCTTCGGAGCTGGAATGCCAATCCACTTCAGAAGAGATGAACGAGGTGGGAATGCACTAGCAAGCTAAGCAAGGGTGAGTCGCAAACGATGGACCGAGCCGCAATGCGAGCATAGGGAGTGGGATCGTCTCCTGTCACAGCTCTGTTACCTATATCAGCTTTCAGAGATCTAAGATCGAGGCGTCAGAGGTAGGAAGAGGTAGGAGACGTGTCATCGGATGTTAATTTATCAGTGGACGTCGCTTATGTTTTTGCCACCAGATGCGATCTTGTCTTACTGTAGCGTACTTACACTTGACCACCATAAACCATCTCCAAAATGACCAGTCTCACTCGATCGCTTCTTTCCAGACGAACCTTTTCTACCCTCCGCCCTCTGTTGCAGTCCCGCCCCACCTCGATTCCGACTTCGATTCCTCCTGCTT
>JASZXS010000185.1:0-30053 GCA_035521475.1 Tremellales sp. Uapishka_1 | reverse complement strand
ATCATCAGCACATTCTTCCCCTCCTCACGACTTTTCAGCAGGACTCACAGTGGGGGTGCTGTGAGTCCTGCTGAATAGTCGTGAGGAGGGGAAGAATGTGCTGATGATGTGCTGGGGAAAAGACGGTTGATTGGTGCGCTGATCAGCAAACCGTGGCGAGTGTATATCGATCGGCTGGAATTCACCCTCGTGTCGATGCTGTGGATCTGCTGGACGTGTAAGTGACTATCATCCAGAGGAACGTCGGCCTGACGGCTCTGGGTAGCCGCGACGATGGCCTTCTCGGCATTCACCCTTCAAAAGGGCGTGTGCTCCTCGACGACCTCGCACATCTTTCTGCCGACCTGCCCGCTCCTGACATTCGATCTCGCGCTATTGCACCTCCTCTCTTCGGCGACTCTGGCACTCCTCCTCGTTATACTGTCCCTGGCCCTATCGCCTAGCTACCTCTCGTCATACTCGCTCACATCGCCCGACAACCCGGACGGAGATGAGCAAAGCACCAAGGCAGATGACGGGTTCGTCATGTGGGAGCTCGCACTGGCGTCTCCGCCCAAATCACACGCGAACTTGCCAGAGGCCCTACCCCCATTCATTTCGTACGGAACCCCCGGGCCGACGACACCGCTTGCATACGCCCAGCCGAACCCATATAATTCGCTACTGCCTGCATCGCCCTCGACGGCCGAATTTGACGCTCCGCGGAAGACGGACAAGTTTGCAGAGGGGAGAGTATGGAGCTATGGCCCGCTCGCAGTGTGTTCTGTTTGTGTTGCCGTCACGGCGGGTGTGGTAATTGGCGAAGGAGAATATGGTCAGTCCCACCGCTAGCGGAAGACGACGTCAAAACTGATCACGAGGGGATGGTAGTCGGGAATAGCATATTCATCATTGTAGTCTCTTGTCTATCGCTATTGTTCTCTGTTGTATTGTGAGTCTAGGCGACTCCAGGCGAGGCGTTGGCTGATTCATCACCAAGCCTCGCTCGACAATACTCTACACGCGCGGTCAGGTCATCCGACCCGGAGGACAAGTCTTTGCTGCAGAGATATGACCGTGCGGTCGAAGTCGCGTGTGCGGGATCGCTGTTCCTACTGTGGCCGCGTGAGTCGGCCGACTAGAATCTAGGATCTGTTTTGCCTTATGCTAACATGCCACCAGTCGCGGCTATCATCTACACCCTCTTTCCCTCGACACCTAATCGACCGTGTTTCAATCCCCAAACGCCGTCGGCACCTTATCCTCCCCTGGACAACGAGTATCTTCCCTCGATCTGTTTGCTCAGCTCGACAGTCATCGCGCTATCATGGCTCGCGAGCTGGATCATGTTTGCAAGGATACTGGGGCTGGTGTTCCCCTTGCCGCAGATGAAGATACCCGTGGCGGTGCACACGGAGGAAGAACGGGGGCTACTAGCCCCTCCACCGATAGTGAGACCGCAAGTCAAGTACGGGAGGATCGTCGCTGGGGAAGCATTCGAGCTGGGCGAGGACGACGACTGATCTGTAACGTAAGGAATCGGATACAAACGAATCTCGGGTATCAAGTATAGTAATAAACTGTTGATTGTAGCATTGGTCATGTATACATATCTGGTAGTTTATGGCTACACTCATGGGACGACCGAGACCTTCTTCCAACTTCCGTCGGTTTGCTTGTTCCACGCCGTCCTGCGGTTCGGGGTGCATTTCAGCTCGAGGAACTCGACATTTTCCGCCTTGATGGCAACGAGTGCGAAATGCTCGAGGGCAGCCTCGACCTCCTTGTCGACCTTGTCATCTTTGCCCTCCTGCGCAAGCCGTCAGTTGCGTATCGGAGAAGCGGACGCGGGAAACGACGTACAGGTTTGACGGGAAGACTTTCTGTCCACTCGTCCGGCTGCCTGTCGACCTTGTCCAGGGGGGTACCAGGCGTCGGACGGGCGAAACTCGCTCGGAGGTGCCCACTCATCGCACCCTCCCACAGCTCCATCCGCTTGTCCTCCCAGTACTTGGCGTCCTCCCCCACGTCCAACTCCTCCAGGGCTTTGGCGTCTGCGATTTTGGCTTTGGAGAGCGTGTATGCCTTGCCGGTGATTCGGAACTGCACGGCGGTACTCTCGATCCACCATGCGATCTCGCACGACGGATCCGCGGCGAGCTGGACGGGCTTTTGCATCCGCGTATCGGTGGTCGACAGGAGCAGCGAGGACGGCGTGACTGAAAGGTCGTCAAAGTCGTCAGTATGGGGTGATAGCTTCGACGAGATTAAGGGGGCCTACCGCCGCGGTGGATGACATATCGACATTTGGGCTTTCCTTGAGGAGAGAGCGTCGCGAATGCATACGCTGGGTAGGGAGGAGAGATGAGCTTGCATAAAGATGCAACGAAAATGTTGACAAACAGGTAAATTTCGGGTTCTCCTTGACTTGTTGCTCCAGGATCGAGACCCATTCTGCTTTGGTGGACATGGCGCGACGGAGCGGAGTGAATAAATGCAGCTTGGGGATGTGGCCGGGGAGAAGGTGTGGAGTTTGTAGCAGACGGACGAGATGAGATGGAACCAGTCAAAAGATCGATCGGGATGAAACAGACTTTGCCGGTTTGCAACGCTCAGGGTGATGATGACTCATGACGCGCGTTTCTGATCGGGAACATGGTCTGTGAGCGGACGAAGGGAAGAGATGTCCGAGGGGATAGTATAGTAAGTAAGTGCTTGTCTAATCTACCATGCATTCATCTTGGTAAGAGTACAACAGATGCGGTCAAACTCTTCTTGTCTTGCTGGAGGTGAGCTAGCGGGCTATGGGGTCCGTTCGATACAGCGCCTGTTCAAAGCTCTATCATGGTTTATTAGCCGGTTTCGGCGGATGGCACTATTGACGCAGATTTACCATTTGCTGAGCATACAAGTCTGCGTCGCCTTTCTCCATATCGACGTCAATCGTTCTGTCGCTTCGGCTCGCGGAATGTAGCGTCTGTTGCGAACTAGAGTCAAACAAGACACCTATAACAGAGGAATGCAACCCACCAGATTCACGTCGACTGCGCTGTCCGATAAACCTAGAGCGTGGGCCATACGTGATGAAAGGTGCAGGGGAGGCGTTCCAGAGTCACCTCCGAGTGCCGCTTGGAAATTCTCGCGGCTGCAACCAGGTCAGTCTTCGCCAGGTTGCAATCTCAGAGACGAAAGAACGCACCGCGACAGCGACCAGACAATGGCGAACCAATAAGCGACGCTCTGGAGCGGTCCACAGTTTCTAAACCTATTGGTAGGTCGGGGCACTAGAGTCAACACTTGTCGCTCCTGGGGACCGCGACTCACCATGATCCTGGTCCATGTCCGGTAAACAGCGCGATGGAATAGAGCAGAACCAAGATCACGGGCGGTAGCCTATTCCCCGATATTAGCTCAATAGCTGCCTCGCCTGCAATCGCCCAGCTCACATGGTCTCAGTAAGCATGATAATGACTTTGTTGATCACGCTGTGAGTCATCGAATACACCGATTTGAATCTCAATAGCGCGACCACAATGAGTCCGCAGATCAACACTGCGACCGTGGATGGTCAGTATCATACTCACACGTCTAGGGCATCGCCACTCACGATCGGAAACCAATGTGGAAAAGATCCACACTTTTTGCAGCTTCGTCCTCCATTTCAACAGATTCTCCACCCATCTCTCGAAAACCATCAACTCTACGCTGCCAGAAGAGGCATCAAATGACGGCTGTGTCAACGCGTAGATGTCGAGGACCAATCCAGAGACCAACGACACGTGCATGGTCATGATGATCGGAACGGCGACGGGTCGTTTGCGTCCCCAGAGGCGGTAGGCTCGCAGGCCAAAGAAGAGCTGCGAGCAGTAGGCGGTGCAGGCGGTCAAGAGGTAGGTGAGAACGAGTGTAATCTAGTGTGGTCAAATGAGATGATGGCGGAGGGCAAGCGGGAAGGGAAGCTTGCCGTATCGCGATGGTAGATATCCGCCATGGAGTCGAGGTGTGAGAGAATGTGTGTCGAGTTCACGTTCATCAAGATAAAGATGACGCTGGTGGTATCAGCACTCAAATTCCGATGATGAGAAATGCTGTCTTACATGTTGAAGATCGCGGTCAAGGCGACGAGCCCCTTGTGAAGGCGATGATCGTTTGGACAACGGACGTAGTATTGTATACTCTGATCTAATCAGCACGATTTGAGCTTGGGGTATCAGAAACTCACAAGCACCGTGCAGATTCCTATCGCTATCGCTACGGGAACGATTCCGTCGTATTGGTTCTGTAGGATTGCCGTCAGTAGAGCTTTGATTCCACTGCAGAAAGCACAAACCTTCATCAACTGCACAGTCGACGTTTCCTGGACGAACAAGCCGTCAGCCCTATCTCCCATCCCTCTCCGCATGAGATGACCTACCTTCTGCAACTGGGCCGCCAGCTCATTCGGATCAGCGATATAACTCATGGTGGCAGCTCTCGTACAATGAATTTAGAGGGAGACAGCGATACAAACTAGCGCACATTGTAGGGGAGACGCGATGGCTATATCGAGCCGCCGAGCAGTCGATCGGTTTTCCCGGCATTTTTCTCGTTGGGCGACCTCGTCAGTAGAACCTCACCGCCGTGCATTTGTCAGTAGGAGACAGGCGTCGCCATTTAATCGCCCGGATCGGAAGACGGCGACTCCTTGCCCTGGCTGATTATTCTCCGGGACCTGGGAGATACGATATTTTCTCGCCATCTTTGAGACCTCGAGGGAACTGTGGCAGCCAGCCATGAGTCAGATGAGGACGGAACCTGAGCTCCGATCTTGCAGAAATCGGCGAGGGTCATCCATCGCTGAGCGTGGAATAGATCGTTCGGTCGACGAGGATACAGGGACTCAGTAATAGTTTCACACATGTGCTTGGGGATTCGAGTTTGAGCGTTGGCAACCCTGATGGTCACGTCGTGATCGATGACAATCGAGCCGCATCAGCTATCGAGCAGAAGGCACACAAACGGTACATAGAGTATACTGTCATCCTTCTGAGCCCAGCCTTCCGTGTTTCTTGCATGGTCTATTTGCTCGTGCAAGAGTTTGGTCCAGCCTCTGCTACATGATTCAGCGGTCCATTCGAGTGGCAAAAAGATGAATAGCTCACCGATAGCAATAGGGGAGCTGTAAGCGATGTCCGTGTTCCCCTTTCCGGTGACGGCGACGATAACGGAGGTCCCAGCGGGGATATCGACCACATAAGTCAACTGATTCTCTTGGATATCACCCTCGGACAAACTGATTCGCAGAATGAGTGACGTACGGGGCAATCGCTCAGCAGAGGCACTCACTACTGGGTACCTTCCGCACCAGTCTCGCCAGCGGTCTCGATGACGACATAGAATGGTGCTGGTTCAGCAGGGTGAGCAGACGGTAGAGAGGGATGTACCGTGTACGTACCTTCACCGCCGGTCCATTTGAATGTATAGGCTTGACACTGCTCATTATCAGCATGTACCGGTGCTAAACAAGGAGACGAGGGAGATTACATCTTGTAAAGACGATGGAACTTCGATTGCGATAGGGGAGACAGCAGCAGATGCCGTCGCGGCGAGAGCGACGAGGACGACAAGTAGTTTGGGGAACATCATGAAAGGGGACAAATTCAGGGGGTTATGTATGTACGTTTATGAGGCTGGGAGGTATTGGGGCTTTCGGGGGTATTGCGAGCTGGCTTTGTACCTTCTGTCAACCTCGGTCATCGGGCTCGCCGGAGAATGTTGAAAGAGGTCGCACAAACACGTATCGCATTCCGCCAGGGGACCGCCCTGGCCTAAGACAGTATGCTAGCTGAGATGCTAGCTGAGGAGGCTTTCTTTTACAAGGTTTTTTGGTACATGGAGCTCCCTCCTCGCAAGATGTCAAACAGCGAACTTTCACCTCTTTGTGAGTATGCTTTGACTTGAGGAGCTGCTGAGTCAAAGCCCAGCTCAGCTCGCGTCGAGCGTCCCGCGTCTATGAACAACGCAGGCATAAAACACGACCTTTTCGCATTTCGAAGCAATTGGAGACCTTGCTGCGACGTCCGCGTCGGGATGTGATCCATGCGAATCGAGAGACTAAGGCGATAGTAGTGCAGCAGGCACTTGTGAAAAAGCGGCTCCGTTGCGCCCCGCTGATCTTACACTTCTCATCCGCCGCATAGCCCCAAGGTCATCTAAAGATGGGGCTGATGATTTGGGGGCCTGGGAATTGACGGCCGGGTGGCGAATATCCTCCGAGGCTAAACCGTATAGTGAAGTGCCACAAAATGTGAGCGTTATGAGGGAGTCCCTCGAAGGGCTATTCTCCAGTCTTCCTCTCGCGAGCGATGCCCCGGAGCCCGAGCCCCTTATGCCAGGCCGGCATTTTATGCAGTGCTCCGTCGATAATATCCGCCGGACACCGACGTCCTCTGGATTGTGAAACGCCGAATGGCACCGCATCTTTCCGCTATCTCGGCCCCGAGCGCGATCACCGAGAGCACATAAAATGAGGACCTGGACATCACTTCCATTCTCGACCACTCTACCTCTTGTAGACACATAATTTCCCCCCCTCATCTCACCTATAACGTCCTTGGTCCTCACTAGAACTTCACCATGTTACATCGAGCCTTGATCGCCCTGTCCGCTGTGATCCCAGCTCTGGCCTCCGGGTTGTTTGCCAACACCCCTGTTGATGTCTACGAGGCGCGTCACTACTTGAGAGAAGGTCTTCCTATCTGACTTGATCATAGTGCCAGCAAGCTCTCCTATCTTGGGGTGGGGCCAGCGGTATGTTTCCCCAGAAGCCATAAAATCTCCTATGAGCTGACCCACTACAGGCCCGTTCAACGTCACCATCCTTCCTGGACCAGCAGCCAACAAAGCATCTGCGCCAGCGGCAATGTCCGTTCTTTTCTGCTGGTTGGCCTGCTGTCCCTGCTGATCCGTACCTCTCAGCGTCGATTTCGGCACCCAGATCCGCGGCGAGCTTACGTGGACTGTCAACGTAGCCTCAGGCGCCGAGTTCACCGTGGCAGTCACCGATAAAGCTGGAGATTTTGCGACGTCCGCATTGGTGGCCGTGGGTGAGACAAGCATCTTCCTGAACTGCCGAATGGTGCTGATGGTAGTTCAAGGCGCCGGATCCACTGCCTGCCTTGATGAACCCTTGACTTGGAACCCTGGATTTCCGAACGCATGAGGAGCCACCAAGCGGAAGAGGGCTACGATGTAGATCTTGTAGTGTCTCACCAGTATGGAAATCTATACACGATTGCTCAGCGGGTGGCGCTTACGGGTTGTATCGCGCCCTGGTATTTTGAACGATGGACGTTAATACGAACTTTGCTGCCTCTCGCTCAAAAAAGATACAGCGATGAGCAGTCCAAGGAAACTCCTACTCCGGCTACCGAAGACGTGCATCTCAACAGATATATCTCGCTAGCAGAAGGTGGCGGGATACCGCATCCGGGGATCGTACCTCCAGTTCGGAACACGCTTCAAGAGCAAATGAGTAAGTCTGACCAAGTCCGCTGCGCGGTCTAGACAAAGTAATGTGAGGAGGCCTGCTAGCGCCTGACTGAGTATTGTTGATGTCCGATTTGTCAGCAAATTGCCTCTTTGTATGTACGGTAAGACCCCAGCTTCCCGTTTGCGGCGTCTACCTATGTGCACGTCTCCGTGTGTCAAAGCCCGTCTCAACACGATCGGACGACACAGCTCAGGGGAAGATTTGTCGAGCCGTGCCGACTGAGCTATCGGGAAGAAACAGTCTCGGGCTAGAATAGGGCCCTTTCCGCCGCCTCGTCCCCACCCGCCCTCTCTTTTTCTCGTGGAATAGGTGTTGAAATCCTCTGATATTCGCCTGTGATTTTCTAACTCCTCCACAGCAGCCTTCTCTCGTGGCTCACGGCTCGAGGAAAGTCGTTCGTCATCGTGTATAGTTCATCATTGCGGTAGAAATCTCATTCCAGACTCATTGCCTTCACCCTCGAGCCCGGAGAAGGAGGATGTTGACTCAGTAGACGCAAGAGCTTTCCCCGGGCTCTGCCTCGCATATTCAGCAGCCTGTCCACGGCAAATCTCAGGAGCGTACCGACAGTGACAGCCTGGCTGTATGCGACATTGGTTTGATCTTCAGTGCTAACACCGATAGAAACTGACGTTCCAGCTGGAATCTCGACGGTAAATGCCAACCAGGTATGTTCAACACTGCCTTGCGAAAGACTGAAGTGCAGACTCAACAGATACTCCAGTCAAGTCAGGACATACTCACTACTGTGTTCCTTCGGCACCAGTCAGATTGGCAGTCTGGACAATGACATAGTACGGTACTGGACGGGCTAGTCAGCTGGATGCCCTCAACTGTGTCTCGCAAACAGACCTCGCCCTCCGGTCCACGTGAGATTGGCGACGTGACACTGGTTGAAGCGTCAGCACTTTCCAGCGGAAGATGCATCGGAAGATTACCTCCTCCAAGTACCCTGGAGTGTTGACAACGATAGGAGGAGTGGCAAGAGCTGAGCTGACACAGGCCGCAAGCACGATTGGGAGTGAGTAGATCATTTGCGCGGGTTGTTGGCAGCAGAACTGCAGCGACAGAGGATACTAGGGGAATCGGGGGAACGCTGGTCTACACTGCAAGCCCCGCGTGGGGGTCCGTTCATATCGGTCATCTAGACCAGTTCCCAAAGGCAGCATAGGGGTCGCTTCGCTCGGGGAGTTTCCTGGCCTGAAACAGCGTGCTCATGGTCGGAGCCGAGGAACCAGCTAGCGCGTTTGTGGGTTGATTATGTGTGTGTCACAAGACTGCTTGCTCGCTCGTCCACTACGTGCGGTCTGCTGTGGTGCGTGTGGGCACGACGTTCCCGCTAAGCGTCCTTTGTTGGATTCATCCGCACATCAGCTGGGGGGAAGTCCATGCTGGCACCTTGCGGCAAGGTCACAAGCTTGATGTGACGCTGGCGTCTATCGACCATGTGAAGCGTTGTATTTATAGAGGATAGCAAATGTATCGGACGATGTCTCCTTTTCTCGTCCGGCATCTTGCCATAACCCTCCTTTCGGACTCCACCGGAGATGCTATTCCGCGACTTTGGACGCAATATTCGCCATGCATAGACTGTGTATCGCCTCCTGGGACAATGCAGCCCCCTGACGGAGCTGTGCTTCGAGGGACCGGTCGGGGCATGCCAGAGGTGCTAAGTATGACACAGACCCTCACCATTCGCACCATATAAACCATTCCGAGGGTGTCGAGAATCTCTTTTCCCCAGCCCTCACCGTCAGCAATGCTTTCTCCCGTCACCTCTTTGCCCTTACTTCTCGCTTTGGCGGCGTCCATCAACGCCCTTCCCCAACTCGAGGTCAGATCGGTGTCCACCTTATCCGACATCAATCCTGGAGGCCTCGAAGTCCCGGCGACCTCGTCCGCCTTGTCCTACAACCCCGGAGGACCGGTTCAATCCGCCTCCACCTTGTCCTTCAACCCGGGAGGACTGATCCAGAACGTCACCATCACCAACCCCGGCGGACCTATCCAGACGGTTGCCGCTCGAGATATCGTCAAGAACGTGACCACCACCTCTGACGGAGTCACCCTCACCGTCACCGAGACTATCGCGGGTAGAGGCATCACCATCGGCGAAGCCTACCCCACTTCGGGCGCGGCCAACTGAGCTGGCTGTACAAGTGAGGTTGTTTGTCAGCCTTCCGTCATCCGCTGATATCAGTTTCCCCGCCGTTAGACGTCTGGGAGCAGTCGGGAGTGTTAGGTAGTCAACCGGTTCGGCGAGAATGCTTGAATCTGAATTTCACTTTGCTGTTTGCCATCCAATCACGATCTACACGAGTTTCGCGACTTCTAGATCCACAAACGAGCCCATCTGCCAACCTCCCTCTGTTGGCTTGACCACTCCTGCCTGTTCTAGCACACTGTTCTCCGCTGTTAGCAGCCACCGGGTCGCAACCGAGATGAACATCATATCACGCACCTAAGGGTTTCCCTCACCACCTCCTCTTTGACCAATCGCAGCCCTTCTTCCCATCTAACACTCGTAAGCCATTCTTCCACGTCGGCACGCTGTTGCTTGAAGTAGTGGACGACGAAATCCACGTCCTCGGTTTCGCGAGCTTTAGGTGAGTTGAAGTGCGTGACATAAGGCTCGAGTGCGGCGAGGAAATTGGAGACGGCCTCTTTGGAGGCGGAGGTAGAGGCTGCTATATGCCAGCATGGCCACGGCGCTGTGAATTGGTAGGTAATAAGACAAGACGCAGGAAGAGCGACTTACTATACACGGAACCGATGAATCGCACTTCTCCGGAATCCACAAACGGTTTTGTGGTGAACCATTCCCACAGGAAGACCGACGCTAGGTGTCATCGTCAGACCAATCGCAGCAGTCAACCGAGACGAACATACTTTGTTCAGAGTTAACGGAGTCGCGAAGCGGTTTGAACTGTCCTTCCACTGATAGTTCATATCAGCAATATGGACACATCTCAAAACCAGGAAGACTTGCCCTTAAATCGAGGCTGATCTTCCTCCGACCATCCTTGCTGAAGAGACAGGACAGACGCCATGACCTAGGCCCAGAATCAGAGCCGTTAGGCAGTCGGCTGAAGAATTGTATCTACCTGTGATCCACTGGAATCGTAAATGAGAAAAGGCAACATTCAGAAACAAGCGGCCTATCAACACACCTTCCTAGCCTCGAGATACCAAAGGTCGTGCCCTTCAGATCGTCGACCGAATGATACTTGCTTTTCTGGCCGGTGATGATAGCCCTGGGATTGCGGTCAGATGCACAACTGTCCTTCGTCCACATTCAGAGACTGACCACCGCAGAGGACTGGCGATATATCGGCCGACGAGCTTGTACGCATCCTGCCCATTCGCTAGGCCCGCAATCAGCGCGTCCGTAAGAGCTGGTTCCGCGTGAGCTATGTAGACCGGGAGAAACAAAAGGGTAGACATACCGATGCAGAGGTCGATCTCGCCGTTCTTCAACTTGACTTGCATCTCGCCTGTCCCACCCGGACACTCGACCAGCTCGAACGTCGCGCCTGCATCTTTCGCGTGATACTGCAAGAGGGGCGAGAGGAAATGCTCCCTGTGCCAGCCAATTCTGAGTTTCGTCATTGTCACAGAGGTCAGTAGCAAGTATGATAGGAGAATCTGATTCAGAACAACAGACTTAGCACTCTTTCGGATCTAGCCGACCGAATATGTCGACCCTGCGTTCTCAACGATATGGCATCATCCTGCTCCTTTCTGTACGATATTTATCGGTCGCCCGCTCGGCTCGGAGACAACTCGACTCGTCAAACTCCAGTGATTGATACTCCGCTGTGACGGATCTTGGACGCCGACACCTCCCGACCCTCCTTTGTCACGCCCTCGCTTGGACACCAAATCTTTGTAGGAGGATTGACGGATCCCGCCGAATAATCTCACTTTTCGCTTTCGGCTCTCTCGGACTAGTAGACGAATAGATAAAGATGACGACAGATCTGATGGAGAACGACGCCGTTCCCGAGTGGGCTCTGGCCCAACTGTCCTCAGAGTCGAGGGAATGTCTTCGAAATCTGTCGGCTTATCGCCCTCCAGATTTGCCAGAGTAAGCAAGAGATCATACTATCACCGTGGACAGAATGACGGACCAATGGTCTTCAGTTTCGGCTTGGTGAAGAAAGCGGCTGTTTTAATTGCGCTCTATGAGAGGGATGGCGCTCTGCGCGTCGTCCTCACCACCCGGGCAAAAACCCTACGGTGAGTGCTTTGCGCATCTGATATCTTCCCGAACTGATGAAATGCAAATGCAGGCGTCATCCATCCCAGACGGTGACTAGCCTGCCCCTAAGGAGAATTGCCTACTGACGTCTGCGTTGCTAGGCGCTCCCTGGAGGAAAATGTGACCCCGAAGATCTGTCGGCGCTCTATACTGCTGTGTGTAATCTACTGTATTAGGACCCTTGCTCACGGACGCGTTTGCACAGCGACGAGAAGCTTTCGAAGAAGTGAATCTGCCGCAGCACCCCCATTCCAGCATTGTCCACCTCACCACCCTTGATCCAGTAATGACCATTCTCCCGCTGAATGCTCACTTCAAGAACCACATCGTGGTGATACGTGAGCTCCATCTAGTTACAACTCCTTCGTGATGTACTGACGAGATTTAGCTGTCGTGTGCTTCATCTCGGATCCGGCCTTGATAGAAGCACTCTCACCAAATCCAGCTGAGGTAGACAGGATATTTACACATCCTCTCAAAGGTTGCCTGGACGGCTTCGTTGAGGGAAAGGACAAGGAGCAGCTCGTAGAGATAGGAGGGGAGTGGTGGCCGCACGAAGAGGAGTTTCATGTGAGTGACGGCAGAGCGCTACGGGAGTTGTCATGCTGAGCCATCGATTAGTCAGTGGAGGATAGGATAGGGGTGAGTAGTATCGCTCCCACAGACGCAGCAGGTTAAAAGATTACTGATCTCACCCACAGGCGATCGGGGGCTACCGAATGCACGTTAGTCGCCCAAAGCCTTTTTTCCCGAGCGAGGCTGATGTATCTTGTAGCGCTTCCGCACTTCACATAGTCCGATCAAAGGACTTACTTCCGACATGTCTGTCCTGACTGTCTTTCTTCCCTGCGTGTCAACGTGACTGACCCACTGCGACAGCCTGATCCACGCGGCCTCGGTGGCATACAATAGTCCACCCCGCTTCTCCCGCTTTGCCTCGCAGCAACCGCCATTCTCGACCGCCATCGCAAACGTGGTTTTGGAGTTGCCCGGAATCCTCGAGTCGAGCAAGGCCGACAGCCTGGTCAACGCCAGTGGCGAGAAAAAGATTCTCGAATGGGGAGGGACCGAGAAGGGTCAGACCTGGCGGAGCGCCGAGACATACGAGGTGGCATGATCTGTATGGTGTAGCTTGGTGATGCGTATAGTGGTCTTTCGTAAGATGTCAATGCATAGAGTACCGAAATATGTGAATGAATGCGTGCTCATCAATCCTCCTCCATCCCTTCCTCCGCTTCCTCCTGTACGTCCCACCACGAGCAGACCCCCAGTCCGCTCTCCGCTATCGTTGCCTGGTGGCCATCGTCAGCATGACCCTATCTTCAAGCTTTCAGACGGATGTACCAAGATCTTGTATCCTGCTCGTTCTATCGGACCCTTTGTGTCCACCTCGACGATCTCCTCACCCTCGACCACGTCCTTCGGCTTGTCGCGTATTGAAGGCGGAACAGGCTCGGATTCCTGCCATTCCACCGAGTCGACTCTGAAGCGCATGAACTCTCCGGGATCGATATATAACCGGCCTAAGAGATTTCAGAGACCAACCCCACGGCGGAGAAAGAAACGCACTGGTCATTTCAGTATTCATCAGCTGGGCGGCGTCGAGGATCTCGTCGTCGTCGGTCGACACCCAGAAGAAACTCTTTTGATTTGGGTCGCTAGGGTAGATCTCAGCAGGTTTAGAGATATGATGATGGGGAGAGACTTACTAGGCCGAGTTGGGAGGGAGAAGGGAAGGAATGACGTAGATATCTCGGAAGAAGCCAACGGACACTGTGTGATGAATATTAGCGGAGCAAGCGTGGAGGCCAGAATAGGCTCACCCCGTATGTAGTCCGGCGAGGTGGATAAAACCTTTCCGACGATGACTTCTCCGACGAAGGGCGCAAAGACCATCAGACGAAATGAGACTGCTTCTGGTCTCAGCTTGACACCCCATAAGGGAGGAGACGACGTAGCCACGGAGCTGACCTTTGTAGTACATGAGCCCGTTGCCCCAGGTTACTTTACCATCCTCGGCGGTAAGGATGTCATACACCGATAATGCGAGCCCGCGGTCGGGTATCAGTTTGTTTGCGAACCTGTAGCGTAATGAAGGTCAGTCATCGAGTAGCATGAGCAGGGACAACGAGCACTTCTTGTTGAGCGCATCCTTGAGGGTCGTTGCCACTGGAATGTCAAATGTCCGAGGCAGGATGGGCACCGTGTCCTGATCGAGAGCCTTTCGTCAGCCCAGCTGTCGACCATACCAGCGTGTACTCGCCTTGATTCCTATCAGGATGAACATCTCTCTTGGCTACCTACCGTGCATGCGGCCTGATTCTGGTTGAGTGCAGTGTGGTCTGAAGCGAACAGACAGAGATCCCTCGTTGTAATTTTGATTCCGTCCTTCAAAACAAATGCGGAACACCACGTCATTCCCAGCCACGTGAGGAAAGTTGCCGATTTCCACCTCCTTGAGGGGTCCGTTTCATTCCCGTCTCATCATCAACAAATCTTTCTTGTTCTCGCTAGCCATCGCAGGAACCGCAGGGTATACGAATAAGGACTACGAGGAATCAAAAGTGGTGAAGAATGAAGATTGAAATGAGCTCTGTGGGAACGATACCTTCTGCTTCGTCCTCGTCCTCGATGCCACCGTCGACTGCCTCTCCGCCGCAAAAGAAGAAGAAGGAACTGATAGGATGGCAGCATTCGGCTGCGGGAAGGTAGGCTGGCTACTTGTCTCACGAAAAGCTCGACTGACATGGGTCAGCTTGGGCGGAATGACGGGAGCTATCGTGACGTCCCCGTTTGATGTGGTCAAGGTATGACGCATGGACTCGAGTCGGAATCAGTGTCTGACTCGAGAGATAGACGAGGCTACAGTCCGACATGTTCAGGACGCTCCCGAGCCGCACCAAATTGGAGAGGACGACAGCTGGAAGTACAGGCGTTAGAGGGACGCTGTACCAGTTTGTCGACACAGTGTATCTGATAAGGTGAGCTCTTTCTTTAACGCTTCGTCCGGTGCTGATTCGAATGCAGGAAGATACATGTGGAAGAAGGGTGGAAGGCACTGTACAAGGGGCTAGGTCCATCACTTGTCGGCATCATACCAGCGAGGTAGGTCGGTCCCTTTCCCACGATGCTAGGTGGCTCAGGATTATAATAGGGCCATCAATTTCTACTTCTACCCAACATCAAAAGCCTACTTGGCAAAGAAGTTCCCGAACGCTCCAACAGAACATGCAGGGCAAACGGCAGAAGACAGTCCGGTTGTTCATTTAGGCGCTGCTGTCATAGCCGGTAAGCTCACCTTCCTGGTTTGACGAGAACAACAAGGCTCAAGCTTGCTTAGGTATCATGACTGCTACGGGCACTAACCCGATCTGGGGTGAGTTTTGGTTTTGAAGACCGAGACTTTGCCATTGACCAAGTTTCTGGCTTTACCAAGTCGTCAAGACGAGGCTGCAACTCACAGCCCGAAAATCAATACCCTCTCCGACCGCCCTCCCGCCCCTCTCAAAATCCGTACTACCAGGTCCGATCGCCGCTTCGTCAGCTGCCCTGTCACAGGCGATGGCGAACAATGCAGCTGTCGCCAAACCCGCTTCCCTGTCGCCCGCGACGGCGGTCACAATGACATTGGATATCATCAAGAAGGAAGGACTCGCGGGGCTGTATAGGGGTCTCTCTGCGTCGTACCTCGGTGTCACGGAAGGTGTCATCCAATGGGTGCTCTATGAGGTGAGTATTCACCAACTCGCGAGGGATAAGATTTTAATAGGAAACAATCAGAGGTTCAAGAAGATCGGTAAATCGACCATACATCCCGATGCGCCAAAACAATCATGGCCGTCGTATATCGGCTCGATAGTCGGGGCTTCTGGAGGCGCCAAAGCTGTCGCATCCCTGATCACCTACCCACACGAAGTGATACGGACAAGGCTAAGGCAACCAGCACCTGCGAACGGGGTCGTCAAATACAAGGGCCTGCTTCAGACGCTCAAGCTGATTATTGCGGAAGAGGGGTGAGTTGCAGGTCGGGGGTTCATTATCAGCCAGCTGACAACACCGACAGAGCTGCCTCGCTGTATGGTGGTTTGACGGCACATCTGTTCCGGGTGGTTCCCAATGCGGCGTGCATGTTCTTGATATACGAGATTGTAGCGGAGAAACTTGGGTCGTAAAGTCCGCAATCATCGTAGTAAAGAAAGCACCATTCTTGCATAGACCCCCTTGGCATTTGCCACCTGGAAGAACCTGGAAAGGAGATGCGGAAGCAAATTGCGATGAGCGAGTTGCCTGTTCTGGTTCTTGACGACTCTGTCTCCGCACCCGATTCAACGACGTCCACTTATACAACGGCGCTCGAGTCGGTCGCCCAGCTCAAAGCGTATCACTGGCCAGTAACAAGCAACAGCTCGTCGAAATCGGTATACAGGGCACGATCGGATCGACAGTCGCGATTTGTCGACGACCCATCTTCATCAGGTCCCGGGCGGGCAAGGTGGAGGACGCCTATTAAGAGCAACTCTTACATCGAGGTGAGTCATGGCATACTCAAAGGGCTGGGTTGGGCGAGGGGATGGTCTTGGTGAGATGGTGAAACTCTCTTACCTTGCTACTGCTCGGTCGAGGATCAGCAGCGCTATCGCTCAACCTTGTTTATTCCATGGGTGGGATACGTCGCGTGGACAGATTGCTCATTCATCCTTCCCCCTCCAGCCCTACGCCATTGGATTCCAGTCGTCTAAACTCCCTTCAAGGTGCCCCTCCTTTCATTCTCGACTCAAATCATGGACACATCCACCCTGTCGTTTTCGCATCTCGACTCATCCGCTGAAGCACTCACCACCTCGTCCTACCGCCTCGAGCCTCGCCCCATCAACACCGAATGGCTCACCCGCTTGATCTCCAACACCGACCCCGCTGCGCCTAAAACCACCCCTCTCCTCACGATGCAAGAGCCGAATTTTACCGAGGTGCCGCCCACCGATGGGCACGGCAACGGCAATGGCGGGTACTCGACACTACTGCTGGTATTCATTCCGATCATGGTCGTCATCCTCACGGTCCTGCTGGGACTGTTGGTGTTCCTCATGGCGATCCTATACCTCCGCCGCAGGAAAGGTATCCGGTAAGCCTGGTCAGATTAGGTCAGCGGGACTGTTGCTGATGGCATGCACAGGTTGACGGAAGACGGCGGCCCGCTGGATCTGAGCAAGTCGGACGGCGTGATGGGTGAAGGCGGAGTCGAGGGGGTCGAGGCGAGGTGGCTCGAGACGGTCGATCCCGATGTGAGGGAAGCTTACAAAAAGGCAAAAGGTGGGTTCAGGCCTTGCGATACGGTATCTCATCGCTGTGTCCAGAGTACCAATTGCATCACCTACCCTCCTCCACACCTTCCGACATTACCCTCTCGCAATTCTTGTCGATTCAGGAAAAAGGGGTGTCAGCATGGGCGTTCGAACCCGAATACGAAGACAATCTCGCTCTCTATGTGCAAGGCAGGACGGAAATCACGTTCATGGCCGACGGGCCGGGCATGTCTGTTCGCGAAGGCGGAGGAGTCAGCGTCATGGCCAACTTGCCCCTGCCCAAGCTCAACGAGGTGTACTACTGGGAGGTCAAGCTGTACGAGAAACCCGCCAACACCGAGGTCGCCATCGGACTCGCGACGAAACCGTTCCCTTCGTTCCGGCTGCCAGGCTGGAATAAGTACTCGGTCGCGTACTTTGCTTCGGACGGATTCAAGTCGCACAACTACCCCTTCACGGGCGCATCGTACGGCCCGCCGCTGGCAGAAGGGGATGTCTTGGGGGTCGGCTACCGACCGCGCACGGGCACGGTGTTTTTCACTCGGAACGGACGCAAGATGGAAGACGCGTACTCTGGGCTACAGCGGTTCAACCTGTTCCCCACGGTCGGCGCGAATGGATCCTGTACGCTCTCTGTCAATCTCGGTCAGTCCGGATTCGTTTTTATCGAGGCCAACGTCAAGAAATGGGGTCTGGCCCCGATGGTGGGGACGCTCGCGCCACCGCCGGCCTATGGCAGTGAACGAGGCAGCATACTTCTCGCTGCGGGGTACGGCACGCCCGGCGCCAACACTCCCGGTGCTGGAATGTCTGCGCTGATGGAGGCTGCCCGAGCGAGGTCTTCCACACCCAACTCGATCCCGTCCACGCCCTCCAATCGGTCCGTGGCCAACTCGCGCCGACATCGGCGGGCAGGACGAACCGCCGCTCTGTCTGTCCCGGCGGTCTCGTCGCCCCTTCGAGGCGGTCAGGGCGGCCCTGGACCCGCGACCGCCGGTTCGAGACGGAGAGCCCTTGTGCTGCGCGGTGGAGAAGAATACGCGTCGCCGACCGATACGCAGCCAATGTTTCCCGTGCCAGCGTCCATTCCGTCGAGCGATGACGACGAGGAAGAGGTCTCGGACTACGAGAGCATCTCGGAATACGCCGGCAGTCCGGTCGAACATAATCCGCCGACACCGAATTTGCTGGATATCAGCTTGCACTCGATGCGGGGAAGCAACTACTTTGGCGGTCGCGAGGAGGACGACGGTGGGAGTGGGAGTGGGAGCGGGAGCGGGGCGAGCGACGAGACGGCTAGACCCGAGAACAGGCTCTTGGACCCGCCAAGATTGAGCCCGCCGCCGCCCGGGTATTCTCCGCTAGATCCCCACGTCTACGATGGTGAGTCTAATTTGGTCGATGTGTGGAGTTCCAAGGCTGATGTAAAGCACAGGCGGTTTACCTGCAGACCTGCCAGACCACTTGATCAACGAGGCCATCGCTGCCATGTCTGGAATGTAAGTGGTGGTTCAGCTGTAGTGTGGTGTGATCAGAGATATCTGACGGTCCTGTTTAGGCCCGTGTCGCCGCCGCCTCGGGAGGAACGCAATGACTCGGAGGAGCACGCGACGGGCCCGCTGGGATGGCTGATTGGACGGAGAGGTTAGATAAAGTTCTGCAGTATCTGTTGTTAACAGTAGGAGTCTTGTATTGGGAGATGACAGGTTTGCCCACCAGGCAGCTCGCCAGCCTTACTTTCCTAGCTGAGATGACAGGGCTGCCCAGGGGCAGCCCGCCAAATTACTGTCCTAGCAAGAGCTGACTCATTCCAAAGACCCGCTGCGTCGAGATGACAGGTCCACCAGGGGCAGCCCTGTCATCTCTGCGACTTGGCTCCGCACAAACAGGACCTCGGCTAGACACAAAGATAAGGACCGCCACTTGCGGCGTCGCACGCGGGCGTTCAGGGCATCCATGCTCTTGGCGTTTTTCATATCGGCCGCTGCCTCTGCGCCCATTGGCCCGGTATCGCTCTCCCTGATTGGTCACCCCTGTACGGCAGCAGCTTCCTCTCCGCGTACGCTATCTAGCCAGCAGCGAATCGCAGTGCCCGATCTCACCCGTCTCGGCAGCTGTCTGTCTCTGCCCTGAAAGCCGACCCAACCAAGAGATAGGGGAATGCTTCGCCTCGCCCAATCACATTCGTGAATTCCACTTTGTCGCTCGAAGCTCGCTCGACCTCCGGGCCCCAACTGCAAATCCCACTTTTCTCCCTCCGACCATCTGCTTTTTGGGCCACTAAAAAATCCAGCAGACCCCGAGTGTGTCGCAGTCTGCAGCAGCCAACATGCCTAACGTGACCTACACCACCGCGTCGAGCGACGTCCTCTACTACAAGGACGATGGGACTCCGATCATCTACAACCTGGGCGACATGGCCTGGAGTGAGTCAAACGACACTGTGCCGATCGCGGGACCGTGCGCTGACCATCGTGTCCTGCCTAGTCATTGCCGCGACTGCCCTCGTGTGGATCATGATTCCCGGGGTCGGGCTGTTCTACTCGGGTCTCCTGCGACGAAAGAACGCCCTGTCCATGATCTTCCTCGCCATGGCGGGTACCGCCGTCGGGTCCTTCCAATGGTTCTTCTGGGGATACTCGTTAGCTTTCTCGGACACTGGATCCAAGTGAGTCTGCACCGAAAGGATCCTCGAGAAAGACACCCGTCTGATGAACGCCAGGTTCATTGGTGATCTGCGATACTTCTGCCTGAAGGGTGTCCTCGCCGACCCCTCTGTCGGGTCTCCGCGAATCCCCGCCTTGCTGTTCTGCGTCTACCAGTGCATGTTCTGCGTGAGTCCGACACGTACGTGCCCCTATACATCCTGACCCCAGACAAAGGTCATTACTGGCGTGCTCGCCATCGGTGGCTTTGCCGAACGATCGAAAATGGGACCTGTCTTGGTGTTCATCTTTGTATGGCTCACCTTGGTGTACTGCCCGATCGCCAACTGGACGTGGAACCCCAACGGATGGGTGTACATTCTTGGCGGTCTCGACTTTGCCGGTGGAACGCCTGTCCACATCTCGTCCGGTACCGCTTCGCTTGCCATTTCGATCTACCTCGGAAAACGACGAGGCTACGGGACTGAGCGATTGGCCTACAAGCCCCACAACGTGAGCTTCTCGAAGTCGTATGTAGCGATCACGTACTGACTCGTCCCCCCCCCAGACCTCCTTCATCGTCATCGGAACCGTCTTCCTCTGGTTCGGTTGGTTCGGCTTCAACGGTGGATCGGCGCTCTCTGCCAATCTCCGAGCCGTCCAAGCCTGTATCGTCACCAACCTCGCTGCCTCGGTCGGTGGTATCACGTGGATGGTTCTTGACTGGAGACTCGAGCGAAAGTGGTCTTGTGTCGGTTTCTGCTCCGGTGCCATCTCTGGATTGGTCGGAATCACCCCCGCCTCCGGTTTCGTCGGTGCTCGTAAGTTTGCCCCTTCTTTCTCTTCGTTTCCGCTTGATCCAGACTGACGTCCTCCGCCAGCCGCTGCCGTGGCCATTGGATTCGTCACTGCCATCGCCTGTAACTTTGCCACCAAGATCAAATTCTTGATCAACGTCGACGACACGCTCGATATCTTTGCGTCCCACGCTGTCGGTGGAATGACTGGAAATTTCTTGACCGGTCTCTTCGCCCAGGCCTCGGTTGCCGCCTTTGATGGCATCGCCGTCATTCCCGGTGGTTGGTTTGACCACAACTATCGACAACTCGGTATCCAGTTGGCCGATCTTACCAGTGGCTGTGAGTCGCTTGACGATATTGCATAAAGAGTCCCGACCTGATTCCCTCCACAGTCGGCTATTCTTTGGTGATGACGACCATCATCCTTTGGATCATGCACTTCATCCCTGGATTGCGACTGCGAGCCAGCGAGGAGGCCGAGATCGTGGGTATCGACGATGCCTACCTCGGTGAATACGCCTACGATTATGGTGCGTTTCTGTCCTCTACATAAATTACCGGTTGCTGACTGTATCTCGCAGTTGGCACCGATCCCGAGCTCCGATTGCACCGAATCGATTCCAAGCCACATTTCACCTCGGGCGATGTCATGGAGAACGACGGCAATGGGCCCATGCACGATGAAAAGGTGTCTAATGACGCCGTCGGCAACGCGGCCGCGGGAGGAGGCCGAGTAGATGTTTAGGAGCGCAGAATCGTCCCTACCCTGTTATTGTGGGTACCGATCTGCGGTGGTAGAGAATCTTTAGGTATACTTTTAGATTAGAGCGAGGATTCTGGTTGTGACACTTTGTATCAGAGGAGGATGGGCCGCGTTTATAAACCGCTTGATTGCAACTTTTTTTGCCTTTTCCGCCACACCCCTTCCCAGGCGTCATGCGACGCCATCAGCTGACCATTTTAAGCGAAGCGATGGGCAACACAGTGCAGGACAGTTGACTCGATACATCTTACTTTCGTTGTACACCAGACAGCATGACGAACGCACCCGTGGTAGGCGGGGCCGAACCGCATCGAACGATCTCGCACTCGACAGTCTCGACGTTTGATTCGTTTAGGAACAAGATCCTGGGTCGGACGCAATCGCCTTCTCCGTCACGGACGAGTTTCCCCGGTGAGTTTGCGGTGATTGGTTGGGAGGGGAGGGGAGCGGGCGTAAGCTTCTTGCGGAATCATGCGCCATTATGATTGAGCCCGATAGCAGAGTCGGGGAATGCTCGCTTCAGGCAGGTCCTTATCTTTGGGTCGATGGGGCGTCCAAGGGCGTCAGCCAATCAGAGTGGCCCCCTAATGCCAAGCAGCAACGGCATCGGGGGGTTCTCCCTTGCATGCTGTGCCTTCTGGAATAGGGGTGGGGGGGAGGAGGACATGTACCGCTCCCGGCCTCTCGATTTCATCAACTGCTAAACTCTACCGTCACCGTTGCGGCGTCTATTTTTCGATTCTCTTCCCCTCTTCTTTCCCTGAAGCGTTATCGACCGCCACACCACCTCGTTCTCTTTTACACTTGTGTCTTTCGTCATTGACATCCTCCCTCAACCTACAGCCATCATGGACGACAGAGGACGAGCTCCGGTCGTGAGTCTGTTCTCTTGGCACTGTGTATCCGCCAGCACGAGTGCTGACTGTCGACACAAACAGATATCAACAGGCAGAGGAGGTGCTGGCAACCTCGTGCGGTCGCCTTCGAGGGGTATCGACCCCGAGGTGATTCCTGGCGCAGAACGAGGGCGGGAGATCACCCCGAGGGGCGTGTCTGCTGACCGAGTACGTGATGCACGGCCTTGACTGTACTTGCTCTGCCGGCCCGGGCGCTCACGGAGGTTCCCATCAGGTCACGCATGCCGGACGAGGTGGGGCAGGCAACATTCGATCTCCGTCCAGACCTGGCGAGCGAATCGAGGAAGCGAAGGAGGAGGCCATCCAGTCGCAGCTGGTCACCGAGCGACGGGGCAGGCAGGCCGAGGAACCCTTCTCCTCGGGTCGGGGCGGCGCGGGAAACATTGCCAGAAGCCGAAGCAGGAGTCAAGCGCGAGAAAGCTCCCGAGAGCACAAGGTCTTTGTGAGACCCCTTCTCCCTCTTTCCCGCTGTCTACAGCCGTGCTGACTTGCGGTCGGCAGAGCGGCGGACGAGGAGGCTACGGCAACACGATCCTCGAGCAAAAGGCCTCGGGAGAGGACCTCGCCAAGATGGCGGCCGAGCAGCGATACGAGCAGGAAGTCCTGGCGCGACACCGGGCGGCCGAGTCTGGCCACATGTGAGTTCTGATCTTCTGTTTTTTGCCATCGGCATGCTGCAGTCCCAGAGTCTGATGGGTCCCATTAGCCATACTACCGGGAAAGGCGGAGCAGGCAACGTCGCGCCGATCCCATCCTCCGGGACCGACACTACGCTGTTGACGGAAGAGGAGGTCGAGGCGTTCCGAAAAGTCCACGCCCACGACGCGGAACACGGCCACATGTCGGGCAAAGGGTCAGCTGGGTTCTCTTTCTTCCCGGCTTGGGACTGCAGCTGACAGGACCTACAGCGGCGCGGGCAATTACACCCCCGGCCATTCCTCGCACCTCAGCCCGCCTGATGGCGAGCGAGGTCGCGACCAGCACAAGGGCGGCCTCATCCACAACGTGATGCGCAGTCTGAGTCGGGTGGCAGGACGGGACTCGAGCAAGGAGCGGTCGTGAGCGTACCGCTGCGTGTAGCTTGTAATATGATGGAATGTGCTTTGCGCCCTTGGGAGACCAGTCGGTTGTCGTCGAACGTGATCGTTAATAGTAGTATTATTAGAGGGATACATTTCGGTCATTATGGTCGTCATGCATGGTGCGGATACGTGATGGTTGCACTGGTTCCCAAAATCTACTGCCAGATGGTTTTCCCCTTTGCTCTCCCTCCCAGACGGCTGTTACTATCGAGAGGTCCTTCGCTCTGCTGTGCTCGTCGATTCCTCCACCTCCTCAGGCTGTTTCTTCGCATGCCTCCTCTTCCCATCCTACAATATCACACACTTCTTCTTCCGGTCCCTCCTCGTCCCGCCGGCCAATCCGGGAACACTCTCCGCTCCCCCTCGCTTGACGATCTTGATCTGTCGCACAAGACACTTGAACGCGGCCTCGACGTTGGTGTTGGTCTTTGCGGACGTCTCGAAAAAGTCGCAGCCGAGATGCTGGGCGAGCGCCTTGGCCTCCTCGGTCGACACGTCTCGCTCGTGCGGCTTGTCGCGCTTGTTGCCGACGATCACGATCGGCGTCCTCTGTTGTCGCGGGTTCGCTGGGCGGCCGTAGGCGGTATCGTAAGGGCCCGACGAGGCATCGTCCTTGACGCGCAGGACGCGCTCGACGATCTTCTCGACGCGGTCAAACGTCGAGCGCGAGGTGATCGAGTACACGACGAGGAAGCCTTCGCCGTCGCTGGGATTCGGAAGAGCAGATCAGCGGAGGGAATTGCTTCTGGAAGGGTTTGATGGGGACGTACCGGATCCATTGGTCTCGCAGAGCCGTGTATTCCTCTGAGGAAGGATGAGTCACACGTCGGAGCAGTACCGAGCACACGACACACCTTGGCCTGCTGTATCGAGCACCTCTAGGAGACACGGCTGGTCGTCCACCACCCACTGTTTTCGGTAACAGTCTTCGATCGTCGGGTCGTACGTCTAGCCGGCCCACTTGGTCAGATCCCGCTCCTACCTCGACAGCACGGGTATCGACTCACCTCGACGAACGACGACATGGTGAACTACAGGGGGTTGCTCAGCTGGCAGGCCGCGAAGGATTCAAGCCATAACTTACCTGCACAGTCAGCGCCGTCTTGCCCACGCCTCCGTCGCCCAACACCGTGATCTTGAACAGCATCCGCGGCGCATGCGACTGGTGGGTTCCATCAGCTGCCTTTTTGCGCCTTCACACGTTGGCAGCACGTACCATAATGATCGGCTTCGGCTAGGGGTAGGGGTAGGGAAAACGAGCGGGGTCGAGGAGGAATGAGGGAATCTGAGACAAATGAGAGCACGGGGGTTGAATGATTCTTCCAGGCGAGTTTACAATTCGGCAGTATTTCGATTCAGTTCCCGAGTCGTCTAGTCGTCCTCGTCCTCGCGTGGCTGTTCGGTGGATAGGGTGAAAATGGGTTGTAGACGGCGCTGGGATCGTGATGGCGCTCGAAGCGGGAGTAGAAATGAGGGTTCCCGAGCGAGAAATATAGGGGTGCTGCGGATTGGGTAGGAAGTGAGGGGGGGGGCGCGGTTGTTCGATCTGGATCTGCGGGCTGAGAGGGAGTAAGAGCGAGAGCCGATACGGGTGGGGCAGATCACTCGTGCATCGAGGTGCAGCTGGATGAAAGGTGGCTTGTGAAGCGTGCTAAGCGACAAGTTTGGTTGTGAAATTGACTAGTTGTGGCTAGTCACGAGCTTTGTCCTCCTCCTCCCTCCCCTCCCTCGACCAACCGCTGCGTGACGTAGCGGGCCACAAAGATCTGCAGCTGCGGCAACACACGTTTCCGAGCATGTACACATGGGAGCCATCGCAGTGACCGCTAGACGGGCGAGCGGCCCTGCGGATCACTTGGTCAAACAACTAGGTAGGCAACGCGTCTGAAGAGTCTGCTAGCCCCACACCACTCAGTGCCCCAACCGGGCCAGCTCCTCCCAGAATCGCTTCTTCTCGTTGATCCCAGGACAGATCGCCCACCTCACCCGCTCACCCTCCCTCCACAGCCCCGCATCGTCCCGCATCACGTCCCAGAACCGCTTCTCCCCGACTCGGCCATTCCGCAGCGCTTTCCGTACTTGATCCTTGTTCTGTTCGCGTTCGAGCACAAACACCAACGCAGAGATCTGCGGCGACTGATACATTGATGCCGAGGGGAGGATGCGTCGGGAATGGAGGTTGGCCGCCAGGGGCCTGTGAGATGGCGAGAGGAGATGGCTGAGCTGGCGCTTGAGCGTACGGAGATGGAGCGTCGAGTGGATGAGGGACAGCCGGACCGCCTGGGACCGAGACTTGAGCGGTGTTGTGGTGTACAGGATTGTAGAGAGCGGCGAATGGCAACTTACAGCTTCGCTCGACCAGTAGCCCTGATTACGGACACCATGGATGATGGCTACTCCCCGCAGCGTACCCCTTCGCACCTATGGCCCTTCAGCAACAGGTTCCATCACTACTTATGGGACACCTACCAGCTCCTCGGCATCAGGTCGCGGATGACTGGCCGAGAACAACGCATGAGCCAAGCGTGACGGCGCTGTCTGTAGTCTGATCAGCGAGATGATCCTCTCGCAAAAAGAAGTACTCGCCTTCCTGAACCATATGCGCTTGAGATACTCGTCCTCCTCCAGACCCTTCAGCCCAGCGACACAGCGCGAGAGCACGCCCAGATCGTCCGGCGAGAGGAAGAGCAGGATACGCGTGAGTAGCTCGGGCGGGAGAGCGAGGAATCGCGCAGGGAACGTCGGCGGCTCATCGAGTGGGTCGAGTATCTCGCTGCACATGTCTATCGTGCGCGAGACTAATCCTCGACGGATGAGAACGACGTTGTTTGCATGACAACAAAGGGAAACACTCCTACGGTTGGGTGGCAAATCGGTCGCGCTGTTTAGAGTGTTTCACAACGTGCTCTCGTCGTCATGATGGATGGATATTGTTGAGCGGTAACATCATGGGAAAGACAGATCATATACATTGATATCGAGATCCAAGGCGTTACATACACTTCCCGTTGGGTATCAATACTATCTCGGCGGTCGTCCTGGACCGTACACCTAACAAGTACACGCAGACGGCGTCGCCGCCTCTGGCTGGCCCGACACCTTGACTCCTCTTCCAGCCGCGGCAGTCTTCTGGACAGGCGGAGCCAGTGGCAGTTTGCGAGCTGCACGAGGAGAACCATCAGTGTCTGATATCCGTGCACACTGGATCGAAACTCGCCGATCTCCATAAACAAGTCCTCGACGCCGTCCCCTGATTTCGCAGACGCCTCGGCAAACAGCAGTCCTTCTTCTTCCGCGAACCTGGCGCCGAGTACCCTGGGTGTCTTGCGGGCGGACTCGAGATCAGACTTGTTGCCTACTAGCATGATGACGATCGATGGGTCGGCTTGTCGTTGCAGTTCGCGGACCCAGGATTTGGCTTTCTCGAAGGAAGTCTGGTGGGAAAGGTGGGAAATTAGTGATAAGGTGAATGATAAAAGGAGAGTTGCGTCCGGCAACGTACGTCGGGTGGCTTAGGGATGGTCAGTGGAGAGCAATCGCCACCGGAAGGAGGACTTGCCTGTGTAATGTCGTATACGATAACAGCAGCATTCGAGTTTCGGAAATAGATGGGCGCAAGCGATTTGTATCCTGTTTTGGCTTCAGTTATGTGACTGGCGCAGCGGATGCCAACAACCGACGCTCTTGTCCCGCCTGAGCATACGACTTAGCCAGTGACTCTGGGAGAGATCTATAGACTCACCGTGTCCCATATCTCAAACTTGATGGCACTTGATTCGTCCAAAGTTACAGTCTGGGTCAAGAAAGCGGCTACGGAGCGGTCAGAGGTAGGATGACTGTCGAAAGAGTCGACGTACCACCTGAAAGAAGCATCAGTGTCGACGGTCAGATATGATCATCGTCCCAGTCGGCCAGGTCGACCTACCAATGGTCGATTCTCTGCAAGTCAGTAGGTCAGTATGCCTCATGGCAACAAAGGAATGTGGACTTGCCTGAAGTCTGAGAACTCGTTCCGGACCTGGCGAGAAAGCATACACTGCGTCAGCCTCGACTAGAAAGATTGACGCTCCCGCTGCACTCACGAATCTCAGGACGAGACTGCTCTTCCCCACTGCGGATTCGCCTGGAAAGTGAGAGTCAGTCGGCTTATCGGTCCGCATGACGGTAGTGCATACCCAAGAGGACGAGTTTGAACGAGGTCGTCTTTGACATGCCTGGTGCGAGTTGGATGTTTTGGATGAGGTATGTGTGGTATGCACGGGGATGGGAATGTAGTGGTGATGGCTCGTTGTTGTGGATCTCACCAGGTCGGGTGGCTCGAGACCGGGGCAGAGGAAGCGAAGCGAACCGATGACGCTGCGGAATCAGTTTTCCTAATCCGATTAAGAAACTGGGTCCTATTCGAAATTGATCCCGCAATCAATGGAAGACGAAGGCGAGAAGGGCGTTTCATCCGGTCCTCCCCTTGTTTCCTCATACAAACATCCGCATCTTCGTTCGCTCACTTCCGGTCATCAAGTTATCCTAGCGCACTCCCGTCCTCCTATCTTGCGAGCTTAGCTCGGACTGCCTCCAAGAAATAACAAGAAGCCTCCTCCGCGTTCAGCTCAGAATCGCTCGTCCCGTCATTCCTCCTTCCCATCGGTCCATCACGATGAACCACTACTCTAATCTCCCACCAATACATCTTGACGGTGGCCCACCTCCTGCTTTCTACGGTGATGATCGCGGCCCGCCTGCCGCCTATGGGAATGAGAGGGGCCCGCCTTCGCACTATGGAAATGACAGAGGACCGCCGGCACAGTATGCGAATGACAGGGGTCCGCCGTCGCAGTATGGAAATGACAGAGGTCCGCAATCGCAGTATGGCAACGAAAGAGGGCCACCAGTACAGTATGGCAATGAGAGAGGGCCACCTTCGTCCCGTGGAGATGATCGAGGACCTCCTTCATGGTACGGGAATGACAGGGGGCCGCCTCCAACGTACGGAAATGACAGAGGCCCTCCTTCGTCGTACGGTAGTGAACGCGGCCCTCCTTCATCGTCCTATGGAAGCGACAGAGGTCCGCCTCCCAGAAGACGTGGTGGAGGACCACGCGGCCGGAGCCCAGATGGTGAGCTTTCTGTTTCATGTCCGTGAGCGAGTGAGCAGTAAGACATGAGCTTGAGAATGAGCTGGATCGTTCCTTTTCTCCCGGCCTGAGCGTGCGCCGTAAGATGAGACTCCGCTGGGTTCTTTCTCATCGTCTCGCTCGCTCCATCGTTTTTTATTGGGACCCACTCTGTATCCCCGTACCCACTCACCCCAATCTCCAGGTCGAGGTAATCGACAACCCCCGCCGCGTGACGAACGAACGATACAGGAACGTGTCTCTCAGGAAAGACAGTGCCGAACGCTGTTTGTGCGGAATGTGTCTGTCAGTCGTCTCGCAGTCCTGGCTAGCCGCGATGCTCATTCTGGGACAGTACGATGTCGATGAAGAGAAACTCAAGGCCGATTTCCTGCGGTTCGGAGAGATCAAGACCTGGTTCGAGATGCTCGCGCGACGCGGGATGGTTTTTGTCACCTTTGCAAGCCGTCCGCTCGTCTGTATGACGTCTCACAGGCTGATGGCGACTGCAGTACGATATACGAGCTGCGACGCAAGCTCGAGAGGAGATGCACGGAACTATGGTCGGACGACGATCGGTAAGTTTAGATGATGTGGAGAAGCACGAGACTGATCCCCAGCAGATCGACGTCCACTTCAGTCTGCCCAAAGATGAGGACGTGAGCGGTCGGTGCGATCGGGAGAAGAATCAAGTGGGTCGTCCATTATTGCACGAAAGTTGGCTCATGCTTTCCCAGGGGTCCATGTTGGTCACGGTCCGACGAGTCCGAGAGGTGGACGAAATGCAGCTCGGGCGCATGTGCGAGCAATACGGCGAGATCAGGAGCATCACCCGGACCCGCGAGCCGGAGTGAGCAGGACCGTTCTTGTCCGAGAGATCGCAGCTGATACACTTCAGTCAACGGATCGTCGAGTTTCACGACTCTCGAGCGGCTGTCCGGCTCTTTGACCAGATGCAGGACCGACCATTCATGTCCGGATCCCTGGATCTTCGATTCGTATGGGACGACGCAGAGAGTACTATCCCACTGCCGACGTACGTCGCTCTCATTCAGTCAGGCACTCGTTCGCTGATCAGCATATATCAGGCCTTCGGGGAAGATCGCCACTTCGCCCCCGAGGCAGAACGCCAGGGGTGCGCCGAGACGAAGCGGCGAAGGGCCGGGATATGGCACGGTGAAACCCCCACCCGGGGGCTTTGCTCGACCCTCTGAGCCAGAGTACGGTCGAAGGGGTACGTCGAATCGAGATATCGGCGCTGATACCCCAGGATCGCACGATCAAGGTCGACCGCCCGCTACGAGGTATAGCGAGGCGCCGCCTCTGCCACAGGCAAGTCTTGCCGCTATACCAACCGGTCTGTGCTGACGTCTCGTAGCCCGCAGACGATCGCTTGGAACAAGCTCGCAAGGTGCAACAATTGCTTGCTAATCTAGCTGGAGGGGCCGCCGCTGCACCCCCGGTTCCACCGCCGCCTACAAACAGACCTTTCGTCCCTCCATACAATCAGCCGCCACCCTCGCAGTATCCGACGCCGCCCCAACCGCCCCAATCCAATTACGTTCCTCCGCCGCAACCCAGTGTCGCCCCTGCCAACAACTATGCGCCTTCTTCCGTGGCAACCAACTACCCACCTCCTCGACAGAGCTACCCTCCACCGC
>JASZXS010000184.1:0-30462 GCA_035521475.1 Tremellales sp. Uapishka_1 | reverse complement strand
GGACGAGAGGGGATATGGGGCGGCTGAGGATGCGCGAGAGGAGGTAGCCGAGATGGAGGGTTGTGTCGTCGTGGGCCGCCGACGTGCCGTACTCCTATCGGGTCTTTAAGTCATCTCAATCACCCCGAACCTCGATAGACAGATAGTACTGACAATTTCCCCGTCGTACTGTCGGTCCTGAGCTTGATTTTGACGCCCTGCGCCGCGAGGTGACGCGTGATTTTCGTCGACTCGTGCATGCCCTTGAACAATTTCGGTGAGAATACCTTGAACGGCTGGGAAACCGTCGAAGAGAGTTCGGAGATTCCCACACTGCTCGTGAGGCGCTCGGTCAATGACCTCATTCTCCGAAACCATGCACTTGCACTTGCACTTACTCGGAGGTCTCGTACAGAGTAAACTTCAACCTAAACTTTCCCGGCACCCTGACGGATAATTTCGCAAAGACACACATGATCGCCCGTCTGCCGTCGAGCCATTTGAGCTCTTCTGGCGTCTGCACGACTTCGCCAGCCGTCGCATCGGCCCCCGAAGGTGTCTTGACCGCTTCGTATCCCGCCGAGAATTCGTTGATGAGCGTCGGCGTCGGGTCCAGTTGAACCAAGGATGCACGCATGAAGAATGCCGTGGAGTCGAGCCTCTCGCTGTTAGCCGTTAGTTACAGCCGTCTAAAGCCGGACTCACCTCAGATCATGATCGCTCGTCAGCTCCACCACAGGAGGGGGGTCGACCGGTCTGCGGTCCACTGTGGACACTTGGCGGCCGCTCGTTCATGATCAGGTAAAAGCCAACTCACTCGTGTCGTTTTCCTCTTTGAAGCTACACAATCGAGCTCTTTCTGGTTGTTGTTTGAGCACCAGCGTGTATATCCTGGATAAAGTGTCAACCGAACTCTCCCCCAATGTTTCCTTGTAACGAGCCCCCAATCACTTGAATTCAGTGTCACTGTGCCGGACAATGCACGGGCCCGCAGACTGCTAGCATGAAGAACCTCTAACAACTCACGGAGCTTTCCCCTTTCCCTTTATCGTTCGCGATATCTCTCGCTCTGGCGAAAGGTCCTCCTCGTGCTTCTCCACGTCAACCATCCTCTCCATGACTTGGCCTCACACACGGCTACTCGGTATGTATGCTCTAACTTTTGGCCCTTTTTCCTTTGCCGATATGAGCGGAGGGGAGGGGATCGGCTGGGGTCGACACGAGGCGCTCTTCCTATCCACGACGTGATCTGCGGTCTGCGGGGACGGTTGATGAGGCTGCTGATCCGCTTTCTCTCGGTGAGAAGTGGGCAGCGGTCGTGTCTGGCATGCTCGGACCCCCGGAACGTGGGTGGGGCCAAAAGAATATGCGCGCGAGACACTGGTCGATTGGGGAAAGGGGCTGGGATCGAAGTTTGAGAGTGGGAACGCGGAGGTGGTGAGTCTGTAACGAGCTACTCTAGCCGGACGAAGACAGCGGAGCTTGGCTTGGAGTGAATAATCGGTATGCCGGTGCCGGGGAGCAATGGTTTCTGTGCCGGCGTAACTACTAACGAGCTTGACGAACTGTTCTATGATAGGGCGGAAGTATTTGGGCTGCAATTTATCAGCGGGTACCAGAGGGGTACGAGTACGTAGCTGGACCCCGAATACCCACGACAGGGTTGCCGGTACTTATGTCATCTTATTCCAGCGACGGGGCCAAGTCCGCAGCGAAATACATGGTGGTGGTACCCCTAATCTCCACTCTTCACCCGGCCTAGGCCCGGTCGCCAGGTTCCGGACTTTCGGGTTCCAGCTCGTCAGGGACACGCTTCCATACGTCCTGCGGACAGGACATGCATATGATGTGTGGAGTCCACCTCTTCTCACACACACCCTCTTTCTGTTCCGTCTACTGGTCGCGTACACTACTGTCTTCACACCAGGGTCTGTCGCACTCTCCCCGTGAGTGTTTGTACCTCGGATGCTTGATACGGAATCGGCTCACTGGCGATACATCCTCCCACCCCAATCATACGACCGACAACGCGATGAAAAACTATAGGGGTCTTGTCGAGCACCCCACGTCAGCCTTTATGTAAGACTAAATGTCCGAAGGAAAAAGAAACTAAGCACCTACATTCGTACCCTCGTACGTCTTGACCATATGCCTCCGACATAGCCAAGACATGCGAGATTTTGTTGCTGCGACCGTCAGATCACCCGTGTTTCGCTGCTTCGCGGCAGACTCACGTGCTTGTCAAATGCATCCGAGCATATACGAACGCGTTGACAGCCATCTGGTGGAGACGTTCCGGTTGATCGAGATATCCTTGGATTTCTAGGTTGATTCTCTCAATGTCCCAGCGCGTGTCGAGCGGGATGACAAATTCGGAGAGGGCCTCTTCGTGTTCCGTCGGCAGGTCCGATGCCACTACGCAGCCGGATAAGAATGCTTGCGCGTACTGCATCGTTAGCTTTTCTCCGGACGAGGTGCCCACCTTGCGGATCATCTTCTTCTCGAGGGACGAGTCAAAGACACAAATCTTGGCCTCCCGCATGGCCTGAGCGAATTCTTCTCTCGTCCTCTCGTGTGCGGCGTAGTACTCATGGCCGACCGAGTACGTTTCCAAGGGGTGGTCTCTGGCTTCGTCCGATGGCCAGATGACATAGCCAGGGTGTTCAAAGCGGACAATTTTGGCCGGACCGAGTGACGAATCCGGTTCGCGTATGCGGTCGTTTACCGTTGTCCGTATAGGATAGACTACTATATCAGTCGAATGTTTACTGTGGTCCACTTACATGCCCCGTCAAACCCAAAAGTCGAGGCGTCCGTCGTCTTTTGCGACCACGGCAGAGGGTAAAAGTCCCACTCGTTCCCCTGGAGACGGTTAGGAGGCCGTTTTTGATGAAGTTTGGCAACTCACGGTGTCGGGACTGTGCCCAAACATCTGCATCTTGTAGTTTGGGAACTTTTCCATCAGCCTGTCGTAGCTGAATATCTCTTGCAGTTCGAACGCGTACTTCGACAAGGTGATGTTATTGGCGAAAGGATACCATTCGTCGATGCATCGCATCTCGTGACAGTCGCCCAGTTGTCTGTTGACCGTCAATATCGCTACAACAGGGTTACTCACTGAACCAGGAGTGAACCGCATTGGAGAGCATCGACATGAGGATCGTTCTGCTTGTAAATGTCCCTGAGGATGGGTTGAGTATTGGGACGCCGAACACAGCTCACGGTCCTAACTCACGAAAAAGTCCACACGATCTCAAACTGCACTGGCCCGCATGCCGCATCGAGTGTATCGTCCCATTCCGGGGCGACCCAGTCTGAGTCCCCCAACGGAGGAACATCGACTTTTGAGCTTGACCACCACCTCCTTCTCTCCTTTTCGATGATGGCTTCCCTCTCCTCGTTCTTCTGCCACTTCTCCAGCTCCCACTGCTCTTTCGATCGCTCCAATTGCGCTATACGATGTGCCCGCCGGCGGACGTTCTCCGACAGTGGTATCGAGCGGTTATATCCCGCCCAGGAAGGACCCCAAACGTCGACAGTTATGTGTGGATGGCGAAAAGCGGCTGAGACGTGCTTGAGCTTGGCACAAATACGCATGAGTTCAATGACTTACCGTCTATTATCTCGTAGGTGTGGGTGTTCATGCGTTCCAGATAGTCGATATAGTCTAGGAATCAGCGCCTTGGATTGGTGTTACGCTTACCCGTCAGAAACAAGACCCTTCTCTTCGGCTTGTCTGTTATAGGGTCCGGTTTGTGGTCATACGGACTCTTTCCCACCACATCGCTACTTCCCCACCACGTCGGCCAGACGTCGTGAGTGGCGTCCGAGCCCTGCTCCTCAAGTGTCCCCACTTCTCCGACAGACAAGTTCCTTTTCCTCGCCCGCTCGTATCCCCCTCCGTCCTTTCGCAAGTCTAGTCCCCGGATCTTGGTGCTCAGCAGCTCCCAGCCCTTGACTGACAGCCGTGAGGACCAAAGGTCATTTCGCGACGAATGGTTGCGCAGTTCCACATCAAGGAGCAGTGCCAGCAACGGGACGGACAAGGCGAGTAGCAGGTGTACGACCCGCCTTCGCGCCAGCGAGTACAGGATCCCCGACGAGCGCCGGCGAGGCTTAAGGGTGGAAGTGTAGCGGGTTGATTGTGGGTGCGGATAGGGTACAAGTCTCGATGGCGAAGGGTGCGAGAAGCGGGGCAGTGAGGGCGAGGTCGATGATTCTAATTCCAGTGCTGATGGTCTGGATTTAGGAGAGATTGAATCGAGGCGAGTGTAGGTCTTGGCCTGTGTGAGTGACATAAGACTTGCGAATTGGTCTCGGATAATAGTGGGCGGAGGTCCGAGCGGGTATAGGTAAATGAGATATTGATACTGGGGAACTAGGGCTACAGGTGAAAATCGTCTAAGCCAGCGGATGGTGGTATTGAAGCAAAGGTGGAATTGGCATGCGAGACGTTAAGCGTAAATAACGGATCTCTGAAATTGCCAAGACTGTGCACGCTGGTAGGCTCAGGGGGTGCGCATCCCGCAGCCCGTTTCACCTTGGCATACACAGTCACACTATCAACACGGCTACCACTCCTTCAAGGAATGACCACCGCCGGCGTAACATGGCCCGGCGCAGCCACCGCTCCTTTGAGCTGACAGAGGCCCGTCTCGTCCTCGGAGAACTATTGGACAGACTGGGCAGATAGCATTATTGGTATCGAAAATTGTAAACAACCCATGTGGTTCAAACGTGACGTCAGGGCGACCTTTTATTTACAGTATTCGGATTCTTTCAAGGTATTCTCCGGTGTGCTTCATCCGGCTCACACGACCAGCTGTGAAACATCTCATTGGAACGTCGATGCGTAGGCCTTCGTAACCACGGATGGGCTGGACCGATCCACTCGATGACACCCGCAACGGCTCGCATCTCGGTGATGGAAAGACTGCGAGCTCCGACTCTGCCAAGCATGCGGGAGCAAGCGGTCCAGACAGTTGGAATCCGGGATGACGTACGTCGTCAGAGCTGTATCGAGTAACCGACGATAAGCGACGGAACCGATGCATAGCTCTAGTCGCTCCTCGGGTGGCACAATTCTGCAATCCCCTCCAGACTCTCTCGCGCGCCCGTTCGGATAAAGTGTCCTTGAAGTCCCGCCATGCTGACTCTATTTCCCTTTGCCATCTCCCTTTCCACCACTGCCTCGACGCGAATGCCTAGCTCTTCCACCTCCTGATCAGACAAAACTTCCTCCCCTTCTCGCCTTATCCTGCCCTTTCCGCCCGTCGCCGTATTGCCGTAAAACTTGACAAACAGTCGTTTGGCTTGCTCTCCCTCTGCGTCGTCCAGCAACTCCTGTAGATCTACCCTTCCCGGTCGAATCAGTGCGGGATCCAGCCGATCATAGTGATTTGTCGTCATGAAAATGATGCGTTCTTCCGAAGATGCCACGCCGTCCAGGGCGTTCAGCAGTCCGGAGAACGTGACGGATGATTTGTACCTGCGGATACCTTAGAAAGAGTCCCCGGAGATCGAGACCAGCTCACCCATCCTCCGACGTCTGTACCCTGCGATTGAAGGCAGAATCCACATCTTCGAGCAAGATAAAGCTTCTGTCCGGGACCAACCCGAGGAGATGATTCAACTTGTCGTCCGTCAATCCTCGCTCGGAAAGATTCAACAAGCAGATGTTGTACGACAGAGCGCCAGCCAGTGCCTGAATGAAAGACGTCTTGCCCGAGCCGGGGGGACCATGCAGGAGATAACCACGACGGTACGGAATGCCTATTCATCAGCGCCGATCGGGCCACCAAAACATACCTCTCTCGGCATACCACTTGCCCCTTGAGAGGAACCCACGCAAATCCTCTTCCACCCTCTCGGAAACACCTTTACCTAGCACCACGCTGCCCATCTCGCGTCTCCTCCGTGGTTTCCCGAACGGCTTCCAATCAACCCCCCAAGCGGTGTAAACCACTGTTTTGCCTTCCGTCGAGGATTCGGCCAGGGCTCTCGCCTCAGACAACAGTTCTGGAAAAACGTCGCGGCTCGACGACAAGGTCGTCAGGGTCAAGGTCTCCCATGGCGTTCCAGAGTGAAGGTCCATCAACTTCGAATCGCGTTCCCTCTTGACCTAAATGGCGGTCAGCCCAGCCTGCCTCTAGAGACTCACCTGTATCCAGCTACCCCGGTAACGAAAGTAGTGCGTTCCCGGACCTGGGACCAGTGAAAATATTGCCTCTGAGCTCCCGTTTTCGTGTTCTTTATAGCTCGTCTCCACGGCCAATTCGTGGCTGCGAAGCTGAATCGGACTTTTGCCCTTCCACATAGCTTTCAAGCCCGTCTCAGCAGGAAGGGCCGACTGTGCCGCCATCCACTCCAAAAACCAAGGATACGACCGATCTTTCGAGGGGATTTCCAGAGTGACAAGCATCCGGCGTTGCGCTAGCGACGTTCCCAGTGTAATGCTTCGGCGCAGAAAAGTAAGAGCAACACCGATTCCCTGAACACTTTCAGCAAATGCATCGACTTGAAATCAGAAGACCGACCATCAGACCAGCTCCCGCAGAGAAATATGGACTAGCCAACTGATCAGACCGCCGAAAAGACAGGTAAACCGAGCTCACTTGTCGGCCATCGCTTTGGAGATGAAGGACGGCTCGGACTGAGGAGGCAGGGGTGCAGCTTGCGCCTGCAGCGGGGTGTCGAGTCCATCTTGCGACAGGGGATTCGTGAGGGGTTGAGATGGCCCTGCCCCTGGGGACGAATCTGCGTGGGGCCGAGGTCTAAACATGTTGAGCAGCAGAATTGAGCTGCCGAAAAAGTCGTAAACCTCCCGAAGATATTGCTTCCGAGTGGCGAGTGGCAGTAGGAACCATGCATGCCTCGTGTTTACGCCAGACGGAATGATAATGCAGCTTGCAATCACGTTCCAATCACTCGTACCCACGCATCGTGGGTATTGCAGTCCGTTATGCCTGACCGCAAACCCAAAGAAGAGAGTTCTTGCGCTGAACAACATCGGTGTCACGGGGTAAACCCTGTCGTGGTGGTCTATGCTCAAAGCGGGGCCACCGAGCGCACGGTGACTTTGCGGGTATTTCACCCATATTGATATCCTTCCACTACCTAGCAAGACTACAGCGGCCCTCAACTCCACAACATAGGGATGGGCCTGTTCTCGCGCTCATCCCACAGATCTCCGCCTGGAGGTGAGTTGGGACCCAGATCTCAAACACCAGCAAAGCCAGCCTCCCATCAGGATGTCAGAACTATATCCCACTGGGTAGGTTTCTTTCAGAATTCCACAGATCCTGGGCTCAATGCAAACGCAGTTTAACAGGAAGAAATTGACAACTTCGATTACGGGGCAAGGCATCTCCACACCACCTTCAGTCGCCCCAGATTTCGGCCTTATCACTTCCCCTTCAACTATCGTAAAGGACGCTGGTCCCGACACTGGCGGTCTCCTCTCTGCCCAGAGTCAACGACGACAGATGGCAGACGAGAAGATCAATAACGCCACGTCAGTAATCACACCCGCCAATGCAGTCGCTGATCCAAACGCCGCAGTGCAAGTCTTGCCCAGCGATTGGAAGAGCTGGCTCGCGCTCACGGCAAGGGGACCTTAGAGTGCGTTGATTGGTCTACCCGAGAACCTTGCTGAAGCTCGTTGCGAGTGACGAGGAGTACCGTCTCTTGCGCCAAGCAGCGTTCGAGGCAAACTTATACGGCTCGGATGACCCTCCGTCCAGTAAGTTGCTCCACGTTGGACTTCATATCCCACGATTGACAGCTTGCAGCTCCTCCGATCGCCTCTCAGCACTGTCACTCCCTCTCCCGCGTTTCGTCTCGGGTCTCAGACGCCTCCAGACCTCAGAGGACATCGCCGCCGCCGCTACCGTCGCCCTTCGCATTTCGGTGGCTCTCCAAGCATACCAAGCCCCTTCCATCCCCACCGCATACAGAAAGACCAAGTGTTTCTCACCAGAACTCCGTTACCTCTCGCTCCAGAGCACAATCGACCAGAGCACCACCATCCTCTTATTTTCCACGGAAAAACTCTGAAGTTTCGCTGACCGCGACCACCAACTCGCTCTGCTTACCACTTTCCGTGATGCACCACGATACGACCCCGGCCTGGATCTCGGACAAAGCCACCATCAAGGAAGTGCGAGAGGAACTGGAAATCAACGAGCGTGAGGCACGACGGTTGATCAAGGGATTCGAGAGACTGGAAGAACGTATCAAGGAGAAATTGATCAGGCTAGGAGCATGGGTTGCAACCGGGGCTGAGCTTTCCTTCACGGATGAAGCGGAAGATGACGGGATAAAAGCAGAAACCGCATCAAGGAGAAGCTCACTTAACGCACTCCTGAAGAAGGCATCATCCCCGTTTGCCAAGGGCGTCACCTCGAATGTCGTCCGATCAGACTCGCTGAAAAGCAAACAAAGCATATCGACCATCGGTACCGCACGAACGACCCCTTCACGGCCGTACCACTCCCATATGCGACCCGCTGTCTCTGCCCAAACCATGCCGAATTTGCGGGAAGGGCATACAATGCACTACAAAAGCCTAACCAGGATCCCCTCGCTGAATAAACTCCCCTCGTCGCATCCATTTCGCTCTGGGAATCTTCCCTCACTTTCGTCTGAAACAACGACTACCGGAGTAGGGGAGGACTTGGCGGTCGAGATTGCGAGAAAGGAGCTGCAGGATGTCAGCCAACGGAGGGCAACAGTTGAGGCTAAATATCGATACCGGATCGAATACTTGAGGGGCAGGCTAGTTGCCGCCGAGTTGAGAAGGAAAGCGAGAAAATAAGGATATTTTGGGTTCACTGGATGGATAGGCGGACAGACACGTCGGCATGCATTTCCCTTCTGATTCGTCTCCCTCATCTCCCTTCCTTCCTTCGAACATATTCACAGCTTTTCCGCCTTCCAGACTGGCAGGCTATCAGACTGTGTTGAAACCAGGTCCAGCAGTCAACTCACAAGAGGCATACATGTTCACCCTGTCGATGGCGTTTCCGTCTTCTCTTATATCAATAGCATCGACTGGGAGACCATGAGTACGAGCTTCTATACAGGAACTATCACTTGCATACCTTTGAATCCAGCTAATTCGAATCTGTACTCCAAGTGGGTAAGTATAGGCATCATTGCCAGCTCGACCGCCCGTACCTTTGTCTATACCACGGCCGCTTGGCAGCCGATCGCCAGACAGCCACTCCACCTTTCCTCAAGACCCTCTTCATTTCTAGTATCTCGTAATCGAGCTCGGATTTCAAGAGCTCCAGTGCGGCTTCAGGCGAATGATCGTACTGGTCCATGGCCTGGAGCGGGGATGAAGGCAGCGGCGTCGAGGGCGAGATGGGGTCGAACCCTGAGTGAAGTTTAGCTTCGAGGAGGAGGAGGGAGCGGCAAGATATCAAACTCACAGTCCATCGAGTCCATGACAATGATCTTGGTGAGGTCCTCGTCGGGCAGACCTCGGAGAACGCTACGGTCTGTCAGTCTTTGTCCCGATCCCGGGATCGAGGAACCCACTTTAGGATAGTATCAGTGTGCAATTTGAAGGCGTTGTTGATGCTAGCGACTTTCAGAGCCTTGTAGCCTTCGGGCTTCAAATATTCCGGACAGGATGCCCGGGTATATCGCCCATTCAGGCAGAGGAAGAAGAAGTAGTTGTCGTCTTTCAGCGTGGCCAGTCCCGGCACAGGGTCAAGGGTGGCCGAGATGAAGTCCTGGGTGATGGTTAGGCACCGACTCCGAAAACATAACACACCACTGACTTCTACCGTCCCGTCCTCTAAGAAGCAATTCATCTGGTTCCTGGGCACACCCAGCGCATGCCAGTTGAAGATGCTATTTGTGAATTTAGCGGGATCACAGCTAGATATTGGGGGAGGGAACATACGGATTCCCGAGGAAACCCTTGACCAGCAGCTTGTTAAGGATAACGGGGCGCAGCTTGGTCTTCCAGATCCGCTCTTGCTCCGCTACAGACGACGCCTGACACAGGGCCTTCACATGCCTCCGTACGCCTGCAAGCGCAAACGCAACAGAGGCGAGTCGCAGTGCCCACCCACTGTATCCCCGGTAGTAGAAATTGCGTTTGAACTGGTCGGCATGCGTTTTCCAGTACGCAAAGGCGTGCCTGATGGTATGAGTAAAGCAGACACCAAGCAAGGGGCACTTACGAGGACAGGAAAGGCGACATCTTGGTCGTCAATAACCGCTCGAAGTGGGGATGTCTTCCCTCGCCAAAGATCAGCCAGAAATCTTGATAGTCCAGCGTCTGGATGGCCGCCAATTTCAGCTCCAAAATGTGGCCCTGGCAAGGGTTCATATCTGGTCCGGGATCAGAGTGGAGCTCATACATCTTCCGTTACCGACTCACCGACCGCATGAATTCTCTCTGGACGAGCCGCAAGGGCATAGTGGAGAGTATTATCGCCTGCACTGGTGATTGCGAGTAGCCTGTCTGTACTTGTGATTTCCAACTTCTTGACGTCGACGTCGGGGTCCTCCCACGTCTGTGCAAGTAGCAGCATCAGGCCAACCCAGTGACGACCGAGATCGAAACCTACCCATCCGTAGATATGCGTTCTGAACTGCTCGTGAATCTTTTCCTCCAGATAAGGCACTCTCCAAGCCTGTTTTCTCGTCAGCCGTGTGCCCTCAAGTATTCGTCGCGGCTTCACCTTTCGCAATTGGTAATGGAAAGGGCTGAGCGGCGCGCCGACATCTTGGATTGTCTCTTCGAAATCTCCGACCACACTAGGGCCCAGTGTGAACTCGGAAATCTTGCCAATCTTTTCATCGATCATGGCCATGCTCCTAGGCGAATGCAAGAACGGTGAGGTAGGCGTCATCAAGCCACCTTTTCCTCGGCCAAGGCGGTTTCCAGCGTCGATTTCGAAGGCTTTAGAAGCCGCAATGGGATCCCTCGCTCGCGAGCAGCCGAGGAAGACGTAACTTTAGGCCCAATCGAGGTTGGTGAGGTCATCCTCATCGGATCAGATAGACAGGACTCACTAGGGGATCGAGATGAACCAGGTGTTCAAGAAATTGTTTCTGCCGTTGTAGTTCTTGATGGTGCCCATCTTGTATTCCAGGTAGTCTGCCGTCCCGTTAGTAGCGCTCGCCGCAACAGCGATCTTAATCAACCTCTTCTCGAGCCATGCAGATGAACATTGTCCAGCTCGAACCAACATTCCCAGAACCACTTGGCAACCCAGGAGTTCCGTTTCGACATCGTCCCTATAGCCTGTTGCGCGCACGAAGTCAGCTCGGAACCTCTTGTAGTTCCAGTGACAAACTACAGACCCTTTCCTTGTTGCTCGTTTCTCGCGAGGTGTAGAAATCTACCACGCCAATCAGGCCTCGCTGAGGGTCCAAGACCTGATCACATCGGTCTAGCAGGTGGTAGAATCCGGGAATCTGTCCCGGGATCAGCTCCGGAACGAAACGAAACGATGCCGTAAATTACCCACCATGGACAAGGAATAACTGAGCGTGATGGCGGTGATGCTCCCGCGGGGATCGATCTCGCCCGACTCCCATTCCGGCAGAACGAATCGCGAGGCGTCCTGACACAGGACCCTAATGTTTTTCCATCCTTTGCGTTCAAACCGTTGGCGCGCAATGTCAAGTAGAGGCTCGCACAGGTCCACTAGGTAGATGGCATCAAAGCTGGAGATGGGTAGGTACTCGTCCCTTTTCACGCACGTCCTTCAGCCTGATTCTCAATCAAAAGAGAAAAGACTCACATTTTCTCAATGTTCCAGCCTGTGCCACCGCCAATGTCAACCCAGATGCGTTTCTTGTTCCCCATCAATGGTTCCGGTTGAGCTTTTAGGTGGCTGGCCAGCAACTGCAGCATTGTTTCTCTCCCCTTGAGTAGGTGGGATCTCGTGGAATCATAGACGTCCGCTTGGCCAGAGTAGAACGAGTCCAGTCGGTCTTTTTGATCCACATTCGAAGCTTTGAAGAATGGTTTCAGGAAGCAGTTCCAGACGAATAGGATGGGAGATCGCAGGATCGAGATCGAGAGGAAATAAGTAAAGATGGGAACAGCAAAGCCCACGAATAGATAGTGCAGGATGGAGAAGATCATAGTGGGAATGTCAGAAGGGATTAGTAAAGTACAACGTCTGGCCACCATATATCAACGCGTCCTCAGGGTGACACGTCTGGGATATCCGTCGAGCCATAGCGACTAGGACCGCTCCGGAGACAGTCGAAAACGTTTCTACTCAGTGTCGCACGCAGGGCGATCCAACACGACGGCCCGGAAAGAAAGCAAGAACGTGTTCGGAAACGAGGAACGTGGTTGATCTCCAGAGTGGCGCCACTAATACCCGGGGTCTTGATTCCTCCTTCTTTTCTCGGTGTTGTCGTTTTGGTCACTCGCACGAAGAGGATCGCCGGTAGTGCAGGATCCACATAGCTACTTATACATCGTTTCTAGAGTCAGATACTCTTCTCCTCAAATTCAGACCGATAAAAAACGAAACAAAACCTCTAACAACACTTGCCACCGGCCTTGGATCCTCCATCGTCGGCAGTAGGCGCAACCAAGATGGTCTCTCCTCCCGTCGGCTTGATGACATCTCCCGAGGAGTCGAGCTGTTTTGAAGAAACGATCCGGTAGATGTCTATAATTCTATCAGCTCTGGCGAAGGTTCGCGATTGTCACGCGGTTGCAGAAGTTCCACCGCGTGCTATCATGAAACGCACCCGTGAGGATGTTTTGGAAGGCGGACTCGACATTGGACGCGTCCAAAGCCGAAGTCTCGATGAAAGAAAGACTGTTCTCGGCTGGGTGGGGGTTTGATGAGCATGCTATGTGAGATGGCGAGGATATAGCAACCCACTCGCAAAGGCCTTAGCCTCATCCGTCGGTACTGCTCTCAGATGCTTCAAATCGCTTTTGTTTCCAACCAGCATAATAACGATGTTTTGATCCGCATGATCTCGGAGTTCTTTAAGCCATCGCGTGACATTCTCATAGGTGGCGTGCTTGGCGATATCGTAAACGAGGAGCGCTCCCACAGCTCCTCTGTAGTAGGCACTCTGATCGATAGCGTCAGTGGCAGACATTCCGGGGTGTACGCTGCTATGTACCGTGATAGCTCTGTATCTCTCCTGACCAGCTACAACAAGAATCAGAATGATACACTTCTGCTCGCGCCGACACGCAAAGACCCACCAGTGTCCCAGATCTGAGCCTTGACAGTCTTACCGTCCACGCTGATACTTCTCGTCGCAAACTCGACTCCAATGGTGGACTTGGATTCGAGGTTGAATTCATTTCGGGTGAATCGAGAGAGCACTGGATGCGGCGTAAGCAAGTAACACCATTGAGGTAGTGCTTCTAATTGACTTACAATTCCTGCGAGAAGAGGGACACGGAGGGGAATCGCGATCAGTAAGGTTCAGACAGTATGATGAGACACCAAAACGAGCTCCACGTCGTCGGAAGCAACGTTCATGCAGTGTGGAGAGAGGGCATGCAGGACTGCGCGCATTATGCAAAGGTAGGGACCGGTACGCACGACTTTCCGACACCAGAGTCACCGATCAGCACCACCTGTTAAGGGGTCATCAATGGGGGGTCACACGAGGATGGCTGTGATTCGAGCAGAGTACACACCTTGAAGAGGAAATCATAGTTTGATCCAGACTCGGCCATGTTGATTGTAGATGGATTGAGGACACGAGATGGGGTTGGATAGATTAGCTGAACGATTGGACGGTTGACGAGTAGTGTGTGGCGAGATGGACTATTGTTGTGCGCTTGCGCGGGGTGAGGTTCCTTTGTCCTTTGAAGTGGGTGTGAAATTGGCCAAGTCTGTATCTGGATCTGCCAACAGCGGTGTGGATACCGAGGGTTGCCGATGGAGTGTCGATGAGTGAGCACTGGTCAATAAACGAGCACTGGATCGATAGCCAAGACGAGGTGAACGGCTCGTTCTCCCAATACGGCGCGTGCTCACGCGAGGGAGTCTGGCCACGGCGATTAGGGGAATCAGCGGGGTGTGGCACTTTATCTGCTTCCGTGTTCTCAGCGGTGGCGGCGGTGGATGACGTCGGGCTGCAAGTCTGCAATCACATCGCCTGTCCATCTCTGTCTCCTCAATAACCAGCAGGACCATGCCTTCATCAACGAGGTCGGCATCACCGTCCTCGGCTCCAATGCCAACGGAGGTGACCTCCCTCTTACCTCCCTCCACCGATTCCAGGCCTCACACTCCTACGCCCCATGTCCCAGCCCACCACAATCACCACCGGAAGCCGTCCGTTGGGGGTAGAAGTGTCGCTGGCAGCGTCAGAGGATACGGCGCTGTGCCCAGCAGGCCTGGACCTGTGGATCAGGCGCCGAGGGTCAGCAAAAGAGGACAACGCGTGGGTCAAGCTCGATTCCACCCGGAGCTGACTTTTGGCTCTAGCGAATCCTGACCACCTTGCCATTGCAATTCGCCTTCTTCACCCTCGTGATACTGACGTTCCTCTCCTTGGTGCTCACCCTGATATTGTTCATCAATACAGCAATGGATCTCAGTCCCATCTCGTTGCCATATAGGTGGGTGGTTAACTGACCTCGCATAGCTTTTGCTGTTTTTGGCTGATCTCTGCACAGAGGAAGTGGCTTTGCAGAATTCTGGATGGCAGCTGTCGGCTCATGGATCGGGATAGGTGGCGTCTTTTTTGTGTGTGTCTCGTTCTTTTGTGTGCCAGTCTGACTTATCCATGCTCAGTTCTCCCACCCATCATGGCTATTCTTCATCACCACAATCATCAACACGGTCCTCCTTCTACCCGTCCTTTTGCTTTCCCTCTTGTCACCCGCACTCAAATCCGCCCATGCTCCACTCTTCCTCGTTCCCCTCTCGCTCACGCTCTTCACGCTCCTCTTGTCCGTAACGTCCAATTATTTGGTCAGGAGAGCGAGACGAAAGGAGTCTCAGCGGGTGGTGAGGATGTTGACAGACGCCGCGGGTCCCGGTGCGCGAGGCGAAGAAGCGGTCGCAAGGGCTCTAGTGGGGATCGAAGGGAGAGGATTCTGGCGAAGGGTTGGAGGGTTCCTAAGCGGCATCGTTGGCTTTGTCGCCGGTCTGGCTGGTCTGATTGTGGTCACCGTGAGTTGAGCGCGTGCTTGAAGATCAGACTGACTTGGTCCGTAGCTCTTGCTCATCGACTTGTCGATCACGGCGTACGACAGGTCTATTCCACTTCCATCAGAACAGTCTCAACTTATCTCGGTCCGACCTTCCACTGCTCCTTGGTCGTTCAAGATCCACCTGGCATGCTCGGACCCTCCGAACTCCACCTTGTCTTCTCGACATCAGGCATTTATGGGGTTCGAATCCTCTTCGCAGTCCACCGGTAAAATACCAACCATCATATACGAACCCTCGTCAGGGGTCCCAGGCTCATTAGCGCTGTTCGAGTATCCCATGAGTCCCACGTCTGGCGAAGCGGTCAATCCGGGTCGATGGCTCTTCGACCTACAAGAGAAGGGCAAAGTGGGCAGAGTGTGTATCTGGGATCGACCCGGATACGGTTTCTCAGATGTCATGACACACTCCGACCTAGGAGATGTGGCGGATGCGCTGTGGCAGGGACTGAACACGGCCGGTGAAACCAAGGGCACGAAGTTCTTGATGATCGGCGAAGGATACGGAGGGTAAGTGTGTGCCATGCAATTGGGATCGGTGCTTAATTTGCTGTAGCCTAGTGACCAGAGTCTTTGCTTCCAGGCATCCCGAGCATGTCCACTCGCTCCTTCACCTGGATGCGCAAACGGCGCAAACATACTTCAACGAGAACCCTCGAGGTCTTTCTGTAACGTCTCTTTTCATTCATCGTGTGGCGACCCGACTTTTCCCCTCTCTGCTCACTCCTCTATCGCTCACTCGGCTCCCCTCTGTCATCTTGCGGCGATCGTCCTCTCTCTCGCGTGTGCTCGCTTCGAGTCACCCTTTGCCATCGACAATCCGATTGAACGAAAACATCCGGAAGGCAAGGCTACAGGAGACCTTTGGTTCCCACTCGCACACATCCGATTCGTTCAAAGCTTTGTTGACAAGTGGACATGATTACCCGAGCACCCTGCCTGCGGTCGTCGTGTCCAGCATGAAGAGGATCAACGAGACAGAAGGATGGGCAGAAGGTCAACGAGGCTTGGCAGAGGAAGTGACGGCTGAAGAAGGGCTGAAGGGGTGGTTCAAAGTCGATGTCAAAGGACATCTGGTCTGCGAGGGTAGAGGGAGGGAAACGTGTGAGAAAGCTGTCGGAATCTTGTTGAAGAATTGAGGGGTGGATTGTAAAGTGAATGGGTTGATTGGTAGTATAATGATGCGACAACGCAACGAGCCAACGATGCGAAGGACGAGGCCAATGCAATGCCTTGACCGCCACAGTCCAGAGTACAGAATGAATGGATGCAACCCTCCTACGCAAAAACCTTGTTTCGAGCCAACTCGTCCTCGCCAACCTCCTCTCTCTGCCTCTTTCTTCGGTCGTCCTTCTCCTCCTGCTCCTCTTTTCGCGCTCGATACTTGATCCCCGCTTCCCGTTTGACACTGGCTCGGGTAGCAGCCGGACTGATGAACTCTGGGTTTTCAAATACCGTCGGCCCACCGAACGAGCCCTCGAATATTCGGATTGGGGTCATGACGAATCGAGGGCCAATCTCGACCAAGGATGCCTGGGGAGGACCAGTAGGATGGAGAGGGTCCTTTTCGATGATCTGGTAGTTTCGGAACCAGATTTTATTGTCGAGGACGGAAAACAGCAGGATATGGTCAATGAAGGGCTTCAACTTTCGAGACGTTTTGGGAATGGAGAAAATCTACGAGGGACAGATGTCAACAGATTCTCGAGCGGGAAAATAGCCCAGCATACATGAGTAAACATCTCCTTCAACAACTTCCAATGCTCGTCCTGGTCCCATTTCCCGTCAAAGCAGACCATGCCTCGCGACCCCTTGAGGCAGTTTCCCGTCATCTTGAGCTCGTCCATTGTATGTATATTTTGGACGTGCATCTTTGCCGACGGTCCATTCGGTGATCGCGAGGCCCACATGTACAGGTCCTCGTGACGACGTGCTTCGAAGTAGAGCGTGTTGTTGCACGAGTGCAGGTCGGAGAGCTCGTTCAGGAGATGGAGGGAGGATTTCGAGTCGAGCTTGGAATCTGTAGCAGATTAGCAAAAAGAAGAAAAGCCATGAGATCGACATACCCTTCTTGGTGTGTGGTAAGAGGGCTTCGAGGTCGTGCATTAGATGGCGCATGCGTTGGGTGACCCCCCGGGAAGAGATCAGAAGGACCTTGTCCTTTCGTCGCTTGACTTTCTCGACATCGCCGTTGGTTTCGCCATGCTCCTTCCCCTTGCCCTTGTTGTGAATCTCGGTCGATGCCTTGAGTAAAGATGCCATGGTGTGTTTGGTTGTTGTCGGTCAGATGTCCAAGTTCAGAAGCTCGCTCAAAAGAATTCAACTTTCCGGGGAGGGATCGAATAACGCGTCACGTGATGAGATGGTCAAAAGTTGGCGGTTGTGTCGCTGTAAGGATATCTCGAGAGCATCTACGTCTGGCATCATGTCGTACAAGGTATCCATCCCCAGAGCACCAGCTTCAGACATCTCGGACGACTCCTCGGTATCGGACGACGGCGGTTGCTCTGATTGGGCTTCTTCTTTTGGCGAAGCTCTTCATACCAAATCCTTGTTTGACGATGTTGTGCTGCCGACTCCGGAAAAGGCGTTAGAGTACGATCTGACGAACCACAAGTTCGACTTCAAATCAACGTACGAGAAATTCAATTTGGATCTGTATGGCCGAATGCGATTGATCAACTATATCAGGAAAAAGGTTAGATGAGCAACCAGGATGTAGCTCATAAAAATTGCAGAATCTGAACGTGGACCAGATCAACAGCTTGGAGAGCTCTTCTGCAGTCTTCATCGACGATGCGCACTTGATACCAGTTATTGTCGATGACCCCTTACTCCGTGAGCGACTTTGTTCTCGAATCTGATAGTCTGCTGACACCTCTAAAGAGCTCGATTTTGACGATTCATGGTCGGATGATGATGTCCCCGCTCAAGCTGGACCGTCGAGATCTGCGACAGAATTAGAACCTACAGATGGCAAGATCAAGCGACTCGAAGCCGAACTGACTAAATCTCGAGCGGATCTGGCGGCTCTTCAGCTTCTTGTGGGACGCACTCTGGGCGGGGAATCAGAAGAAGCCAAAGAGCTCATCATCAATGGCCCGGGTATCGAGAAGGGAAAGGGGAAGGAGAAGGAGCAAGAGGAAAGGGATGATGATACCCATTACTTCGACTCTTACGCGGTGAACGGTAAGCCTTACGATCCATATTTCTCAAAAGCTGATAGTGGCGCGAGATATCCACGAGATCATGCTGAAAGATACGACGCGCACTGTCTCTTATGCGAGATTCCTACTGTCCAACCCACAAATCTTCAAAGGAGCTATCGTTTTGGACGTTGGTTGTGGAACGGGAGTTCTGTCGAGTAAGTTGAAACTGAGTTACCAACGAGAAGAGGTTCCTGCGGATTAATCCGTTCGATAGTGCTAGCGGCAAAGGCGGGCGCCAAGCATGTCTACGCCATCGAAGCGTCTGGTTTCGCCGTCAAGGCCAGAGAAAATATCAAGGGGAATGGATTCGAAAATGTCATCACGTATGGTTTCTCTGCCTTGACGCTCGAATGTCGTTTGCCAATGGGTGTGTAGCGTCATTCAAGGAAAAGTCGAAGATATCGACCTGCCTGTAAAGGAAGTGGATGTGATCGTTAGCGAGTGGATGGTGAGCTGGTGAACTTCGGTCTGGACGAGACTAATTTCGTACGGTAGGGCTACATGCTCTTGTACGAGTCTATGTTGGATTCAGTCCTGGTGTAGGTCCTACAATCAATTCGAGCAACACTGACCAAAATCCAGTGCTCGTGATCGATTTCTCGCGCCCTCCGGTCTCATGGTCCCCTCACAGACGCGACTCGTCATCAGTGCCATCACCGGTGAAAGGGTATGGAACGAACGAGTAGCATTCTGGAAATCCGTCTATGGTGAATAGTCTCATTACATTGTATCTGGATGCTAATGGCAATACAGGGTTCGATATGTCCATCATGAACCCGGTGTACTTTGAAGAAGGACTCGTGGAATATGTGGACAAGGAAGAGGTGATGACGACCGAATATATCGTCCGTGTGAGTAGTCCGACGCGCGCTACTTCAACACATTCTGAATGCCACTAGGACATCAATTCACACATCGCCACGCCCAAGTCCCTCGACTTTCATGTATCCTTCAATTTGCAATCGACCGCGTCGAAACGCACCACCATCAAGGCCTTCCTCACTCACTTTGATACCTTCTTTTCGCCTACATCTGGAGAAGAGTCGCACGTTCCGATAACGGAGGACGTGGAGATATTGCCTTTTGGGGATGACGATTTTAAGAGCGGCGTTGCCGCTCTGGATGGATCCAGCAACCAAGTCAGCTTCACCACTGGCCCGCGAGGGAAAATTACGCATTGGAAACAAGTCGTCTTTTTGTTGAGGGAACCCATCGTTCTTGCACCTGGTGAGTGAAAATACCAAAACGACATACTTGCATCGAGCTGACCTGTGCCTGGAGGTGACGAGATCAACGGACGATTCTTTTGCAGAAAATCCGTCACCAATTCTCGAGAACTGGACGTTGAAATCCACTTCACGACGTTGAAAGCCGACGTCAAACCGGTCTTTACAGTTCAGACATATAAAGTCAGATAGATCCGAGGAGTCAGAGGTAGAGCTCACTGGTGTTTCCGTGGCTTAAGGTTATAGGTTGTGCGAACATATGCATAGATACCCATCACTATCACCTCCATGTTTACGCTAAGCTGTCCTTCTTCTGTCCAGACGACGATTGACACCGCCCAGCAAAACTTTGACAATCAGGCCTGCTGTCATCGCCTCACCTGTGTACGGCACGGTATCGACCATGTCTCGAACGCCATGAGCGCCGGATAGGCCATCGTCCAGTTCCACGAGTGCTTCTCTCGCCTGAGGATGCGTCAGATGAAGTCTTTCCGCAACTAGCTCCCGTACCTCTGCATCATCCCCAATCTGCATAAACTGCACACCTACTTGGGACAAAGGGTACTCTCCTCTGTCCAGCTAGAAGAGTCGTTAGCATCGTTCTATGTCTCTCGAGTGCGACCCACTCGTTTTGCACAAGCGATCAAGACGCTCTCGGGATCATCCGTGGGAGCTGTTTCCAACATTTGGTAACGAGTAAGAGCCGGATTTGTTGCGATTTGGTTGCGACGAAAAATGACAGGTAGAGCGAATGCTACGATCAGCACTCGATGAGCGCACGTCAAAACAAAAGGGCAGGCTTACCTCCATCGGTGACAACGATCAGGTTCATAGGCTTGACGACATCGTTGGATCCATTGGATAGATGCGTAGATTGAACCGACTTTTCCAGACGGGCCATGTACTCTCTGAGGAGGGCTTCGAGGCGCAGTCCCGTTCTGAGTAAGATAAGCGCAGGCCGCATCTCATCTCAGTGCACGCACGGCGTCGCTCCACGGGGCTGCAGGCCATTGAACAGCTCTTCGATATCATCCGAAGACTAGCACAGGTAAGCGTGGGATCCACGCGATCGGCTCGTGAACTCACCTTGAGTTCCTTCCCGACCCGCTTTGAATTCAAAAAGTGTATCGTAACACCATTCTCATCGTACATTGCCGCATGACTTGCGAACTCCATCAAGGCTTCCCGCGCTTGCTCCCAGCGAGGCCCCGCCATAGATGTGCTATCATCCACTGCAAGACAGGGTCAACCCCGCTAGCTTTGATAACTCACCTAGAAATATGGTATCGTAATCTCTCAACATCTCCAACGGATCTTCCCCTCCGTCCACCACGGCTACAGCGGACATGCTTTCCCGTCGTCCAGGCCGTGGTGGAAGAGCCGGTAGAGCTTTCCCAGGAGGCGGTCTAGCAGGGGGTTCAAAGAGGTTTTTGTGGTACGATGGCGATGTCGGACCCTGTATTGAATAGGTCGTATGGCTTGATCCCGGAGTATCCTGAAGTGAAGATGCAGAGACCTGCCTGGAGACCGGGTTTCGAGGAGGACCAAGCGAGGGCGACCCCATTGACAGTCCTCGAAGTTCGGAAATATACGACGAGTGGGGTTCTGGTGAGGGTTGTTCCAGCTGGCGTCTTTCCGTAGGCGATAAAAACGGGTTGTTGCTTTGCAGTGCTGCACTTGGAAGAGGTTTCAAGACAACAGGCTCGGGCAGGTTTGATGCTTCTAGACCGGATTGTTCCCAAGCCCCGGGGAGGGACTGCGTGTTCTCGTTCGAGGTGCTGAAGCCATCGTTATCGTTCGCCAGATGAGCAGCGTTGCTCTTCCATGCCGTCTGATGCTCCGCAACTGCAGCCAGAGGTCTCAAGGGTGGCCCGGCCACACTCCTAGGTCCTTCGGGTGTTGATTCTATGAGACTTAAGCGCACAGCTTCCTCCATCTCGAGCCTCTCTCGTTCCGCGATGCGGCTAGCCCGCTTGGCTTCCTCCAATTGGGACTGTTCTCTGATTGTTGCGTCTTCTGCGTCGATGGGCGGTGTTGAAGGTCGATCCATAAGAGAGACCCTTCGGTTGTTAGTTGGAGGTGACGCTTGTGGCGTTGAGTTGCTGGGAGGCGGTGTCCTCTGCGCTGGGGGAGGTCCCGGTGGAGGAGAGTACGCCGTAGGTAATATGTTTGTGGGTGATGCCAAGCTCGCCGTGCTAGCTTCGGCAGCGAGTCTCTCTTCCAGCATCCTCGTCGACTCCGGCTCCGGATCCTGGCTTGCATAGGGGGGAGGCGGCAAGTCTTCACTCGGAGAAGCGGCTGGTCGATTGGTGATTCGGGAAGTTGTGCTCACCCTGTTCATGCCAGTATTGGGTCGAGTAGCAGCAGTCGGCTGGGAGGTTGCGGTGCGCCGAAGCGAGCTTGAGGATGCGGTAGATGCTGAGTTGCGAAGCGGTGGGAATATCCTGGATGGGGGCAAACCGTAGGCGGCTCTTATGGCATGGAATTGTCGGCAGTATTGCGGAAGCTTCAACAGGGATCAGTTGGGCCAGCTGGATTTCGTTGGGGACCAACCTGTTGCTCCAAAGCTTCCACCTTGAAACTGACATCATTCTTTGTCTTGCCTCTAGCGAGCTTTAAGTCAATGTATGACCTCAGGATGGCCTCCGTATACCTAAGTTGACAGTGTCAGCCTCCTGCAGACATCACATGGGTGGCTACACTCACGCAGGATCTCGCTGGGTGCGTGATGCTAGTGCAAAATAGACATCCGCAGCGGTCCCCATGATTCCCACTCGAGGGTGCTTTCAACCACAGGACGATCAATGGGGCCCTCATTTCGCGAAACCACGAGAATACTCACACTCGTACCGTATCCTCGTACATCATATGACATGTTGAGTCAAATGCAAATGTGAGAATCCTCAGTGAATCACCTTGGCGTGAGGGAAAGCCAGATGTCGAAATGACGCAACCACAACAAGAGCCAAAAAGATTGTGGCGAGCGGTGGCAGCCGGGATCCGATGCTGATGCTGTGTTGGGAGAGAATTGATACAACATACACACAGCCCACAGCTCTTTGCTTCGGTCAGTGTCAGTACAATTTGGAGACCTTGTATACAGGCCAGAGCTGTACAACAAACACACTGGCGGACTGGTGCTCCTCTTCTCTGCTAGATAGGACTCTTCTCTTACTATTTATCACTAAGCGGCAAGTTTTGTAGTGTCCAAATTATATACATCGTCTAGATAGACGACAAAGAGCGAGACAAGAAAAGTAAGGCGGTCTTCTACGCGACAAACCCATGACGAGTAGGATGGAAACGCAGAACCGGGCTACTAAAAAGAGTAGGTACAGGTAAAGGGTGAAAAAGGAGAGAGTCCGTGGTCCCGCCCATCTATATTGATTATACTACACTGTCCGTGACCACTAGTGGTAGTTGACCCTGGGCGGTGGTGAAAGCCGTCACCGGCGTCGCCGCGGTCGCCGTACCCTTTTTGACGCACGTCTGCCTGTCGGGAGCGACCACATAGCCCTCCTTACACGAATAGACAGCGCAAACGCCCGCCTCGCACCCCGTCCCCCTCGCGTTCGGTATGGATGTGCAATCTTGCCTGTGGTGGGTCAGCAGGGCAGCGACAATGAAGGGCAGAAAAGTATGTACCCTGCTCCCAGCGCCAAACATCCGCCGCAGGAGTTCAACTCATTCTCCAGCTCGATGCACTCGAATCCCACACGAAACCAATCTGCCAGACTATTGAGTTGATTCTCCAGGGCGAGTGAGGATGTGGGGGTGATGTCGCTCAGAGCGGCCGGAGGTACGGGGCATGCGACCGATCCGCCAGGACAGAGAAATGCAGAATAATCCTTTTTCTTGACGGGTTCTGGTTTTTTCGAACGACGCTGTCCCATTCGACGAGAGGGTTGCGGCGATCGCGGCTGCAGTTTGGTTGGTGTTTCTGGACTCGCGGCGGGCGCGGCATCGGGTAGAGGGGAAGCGAGCGACACAAGTGGTGCCGTGAGGAGGAGAAGAAGGATGAAGCGTGTGAGGGTTGCGGGAAGTCGTGGAAACATGTCGAGGAAGGCTACCTCTTTGTGGGGGTTGTGGGAAAATGATGGAGAGAAATGTTGTTGACGGAATGAAGAAGTTGACCGGGATGTTATCAAAGTAAATAGGAGTGTAGGAGATGGATAGTCCGAGATGCTCCTTGTTGACAGTACCGGAGAAAAATTCAGAGTCTGTCGTGGAACGCAAAGGATCGGCGGAAGGTGGTGGGTTTGGCGAGGCTGGAATTGGAGTAAAGCGTGATGAGATAGTGAGAGGTCTGCTGTTACCGAGAGTTTGATTTGCTGAGCAAGGTGACCAGTCGCGGTGGACAGACGCGTTCACTGCGCCGGACGATATGGCTTGATGGATGCAACAGACGCCAACTGTTGAGGTGCAAATCGAGAATGGCGGTGAGAATTGACATGGTCCCAATGGACGGAGGACGGGCCTCGGTGCCTTCCGGAACACACAAGGGCGCAAGGAAAGGAAACCCTTTTCCCGTCATCTAGCCAAGCCCTGACGCAACACTTGCGCCCGGCTCCGGGTGCAACGCCCTCCCCTCGGCTTCGCCGTTAACAAGGTTGGGAGCCAAGGGAACGCGAAGCGCCCGAGGGATAGGTCAAACTGCCCTTTCCAGCCACCGTCACGATTGCCTGCCACTTTCGGTATCCGGCCTCGGCTCGGCAGGCGATGACACCCCCGATGGGTCCCACACACTCCAACGACCAAGACATCATGCTGTACAAGACGTATGGCTGTACCTCACCGTGTATTCCCTATAGCTCCAATCTGAAACTCTGGTGCGACCAACGGCAGGAACGAGGTCTGCGCTATGACCTGATGCTGCGCGCAAAATTGCAAATATATTTTTAGCATCTTCCCCATGTTTACCCTACAGCAATACGCGTTGCACGGCGGTGAGGTGGAGCTTGTAGCGAATGGCATACATCATGGCTACTTAGTTGATGGGATAACGACAAACCCAACGAATGAGCAAGAAGGGCCGTGTCTCCGCAAGAGCAAGTCGAGGCGCATCGAGTTGACGGACTCGTCGCCGCTTCCAGCACCAAACCTATCGTCGATACATGTCATGAATCGAAGCCGGCTGTCCGACTTTGCGTTAGACGATCCAACGTCGTGTGACCAACGTTCTCACTGCCCGGATGTTCAACGTCGATACATCTCATGCGAGAATGCCACTGTCAGCACGATGGCGTTGGCTGGCGAGAAGCGCCGAGGTCGAGAATGTTTTAAGGCGGGGAAATCCGCGGCTTATCGGCCGTTTGATGGAGATTGGTGGAGCATGGGAGCGAGATCAGATCAAGGGTGTGGTAATAGCCATTAGATGGTGGTCAGTCTTGAGGACGTCCCCATTGTCGTTGTTCCCTTGGTTGCAAATATTCCCCCGATTGGTGATGACCGCTTTGTTGGTGATAGCATCCCATGAGCGGATATCGTCCTGGTTGCGGATGACCTCCATGTTGAATCCCCCTTGTTGACATCCCCCTTGTTGACATCCCCCTTGTTGACATCCCCCTTGTTGACATCCCACTTATTGATATCCCCCGTGTTGCGATCCCCCTTGTTGATATTCCCCTTGACGGTAGCCCCCTTGCTGCAAATATCCTTTTCGTCGATCGCCCTCCTCCCACCGATATGCTTCTTCCTCACGATGATCGGTTGGCCGACGATTTCCTGCTTCTCGAAACTGTCTTTATTCGTATCCTCCTCGATGATATCCTCTTCGATGAGATTCTCCTTGCTGAGATTCTCCTTGCTGATACCCTCCTCGCTGAAACCCTCCTTGCTGATAGTCTCCATGCTGATACCCCCTCAGCTGGTACTCGCCTCGATTGGCACTCCCTCGTGGTGCGCGACTGGGGTATTTAGCTGGGTTGAGAGTTTGCCGAGGACCTGTCTCCGGACGTCCATCGTCGCTAACCAGTCGCAAGACCTCCTGGATTCTAGGAATTGTCCAAACTCCCTCCTTGGCCTGACGTCCCTCTTGAAGTTCGCATATTAGATCGAATCCTTCTCGATCGTCTGGTGTTGGTGGACGGAATTCGCGACCCATCTGAGCCAAGACTCGGAGCGCAGTCTGCGCATCGGGAAGGGTTGGGTGACTCAATCGAAGGCATAGTCTGTGGTGGAGGGTAGTCTCAGAGACCGAAAGTATGAGGCAATGAATCTGCGGACGTGGGTTATGGTTGAAAGCGATGTTGATGAAATGACTTCGCTGACTGGATCGGCATGAGCAAAGAAAGGACACCGGTCAGCTCACGTTCTATCGAAGCCCACCCGGTCGACCACAACGTTACACCCTCTGCTGAGTCCGTCCCGTACCATCGCTTCGCATTCTTGTCGCCTCCTCATCGGGGCATCATCCTGCGACGCACGTATCCAGCGACGTGCGGTCCCTACTGCACCACTCGCGCCATCGGAGAATCCGACCAGGGCTTGCGCAAAGGTTGTTTTGCCCGAGCCCGGAAGACCAACGAGAACGAGGAGAATCTGGGGCTGTGGAGTGTCAGTTCAAATGGCATGTCGGAGACGCACAGGCAGCTCCTCCGTGCGGGTATCCATCAAGATTGGCGTAGATGAAGAATGACATGGGGGTTTGAATCTTTCCTGTACCCGGTGTGCCTGAGTGGTCTCGAGGACAGGGATAGCCGTGTTTCGTCAAAGTATCCATGGCCGACGGTGAGCATGGACACTAGATAGCACCGCCATGGAAGACAGCGTCCGCACTGCCCTCCTCCATTCTTTCCATTCGTTATCATCAAACAAGAGCAAAAGATGTCAAAGGTCATCGTAACGGGAGCTACTGGCAATGGTGTGTTTGTGGTCGATGACTTGACTGACAATCAGCTGGGAGCGCCATCCTCACTGCCGCACTGGCCTCACCCTCTATATCGCAAGTCACGGTCATTTCCCGACGACCCCTCTACCAGCCCGATCATCCCAAGCTGTCCACCATCTTGATCCCCTCAGACGAGTTCCCCAAAGGATTCGACGAATTCCCTCCGAGTTTGCTCGAGTTGGTCAAAGATCACAAGCGTGTATTTGGGCACTCGGCATCAGCCAGACGCAGGTCAACAAGGAGGATTATATCAAGTAAGTCGGAGCGCGGTGATAAAACTAACGATAGAATCACCCATGACTATCCCCTCGTCGCCGCCAAGGCACTGTCATTGCTCGGTACCCCGGCCACTCCCTTCCGATTCATCTACATCTCCGGGGCTGGCACTGAACAGGACGAATCGGGTCGAACGCTTTTCAGCAAAATCAAAGGTCGAACCGAGAAGGCATTAAAAGCGATGGAGACGCCTTCGTTCCAGACCGTCTCGCTTCGTCTTGGTGGAATCGTTCCGACCGCGGAGCACGGCAAGCACATGAACTTTTGGTTTAAAACCGGACTGAACGCTATATCATCCGTGTTTGAGACTGTGTATCCGCCATTTGTTATTCCCAGTCGAGACCTGGGGCTGGTGGCGGCGGAATTGGCGCGGGCGAATGCGCCGAGGGGTTGGGAAGAAAGAGTTAGTGAGGGTTGGATCGCGAATAAGCAGTTGAGAAAGATGGCAGAGGAGTACAGGAAGTAGTTAGCTCTCTACAACTGCAGCAACCATGTATGCGTAAAGTTCGGATTCCGCGCCAGTCAAGCTTGACCCCCCTCCGGGGTGAATAGGAAAGTAAGGCTAGTTGACATCTCTCGGTAGGCGATAACCGATCTTGACAAATCGACCTTTGTGACACTTGTAATCAACCGTCTACATGTCGTCTTCTTGCTCAAGGACCTTCATCAAGACACTCAGAGCTCCTGGCAGGCGTCCGCTGATACGTCCTGTAGTGTACGGTCCAGCACTCCGGAATACCCGTACAAGGACATTTTTCTCTCTTCCCGAAATCGCCAAGCTCGCTGGTCTAGGCAACTCATCGGGTGGTGCAGAGGTGGACGGGGAGCAAACATTTCACGCTAGAAAGATCCTGCCGTAGGTCAGCCATTCAAGCAGCGCTGATATCAGTTATACGCAGGAAGAGCTGTACGCGATCGTAGCCGATGTTCCTTCTTACTCGTCGTTCATTCCTTTCTGCACAACATCAACGGTCGTGACTGCTGGGACAAGGATCGCTATACCCACCTGGAAACCCGATAGCAGACCGTTTGACGTGGAAGCCGAGCTCCAGGTTGGGTTTGGTGGATTGGAGGAGACATATATAAGTAAGGTGATCGGAGTCCCGTTTGAATCGGTCACGGTAAGTTACGCCGTCTTTCAGAGCTAATGACAGGCAACGGCATCGGAACAGACACCATTGTTCAAGAGTCTCGTAACGACCTGTAAGTAGTTATAGCGATTATTCTGACGACAGGGTCATTCTCGCCGGCGTCTTCCCATTCCCCTCACCCTTCCAACGGGCCGAATTCACCAGAGTGTCCCACCCTCTTGTCGATCGACTTGGCATTCACATTTGCCAATCCATTGCACAGGATAGCTAGTCGGGCCGTGCTCCCAAAAGTTGCCGACAAGATGGTGGAAGCGTTTGAGCAACGATGTCTGCATGTATGGGGCAAGGGGAAACTGTGATGCTACAACTTTTACAACTATCCCAGGAGCCCCTTTCGCTCATCTTTTTCTTTTCGTTCCTCCTCTTCGTCCTTGTCCTTTTTCCCAAACCCTTTGAACGCCATACTGCCGCTTCGCGTCAAACTCAGCTTTTTCCCAGCACCCCCCATCACTCCACTGATTCGTCGACTGAGACTACCACCGCCTCCATAGTTGGGCCCAGATGCTTTTCTTCCCAGACTTCCGAATGATGACTGCTGCGGCAGCGATTGAGGGGTCATGAAGGTTCCAGCAGAGTTGCTACTTGGCAGCGATTGGGGCTGACTGGTCGTCTGAGGAGTTGGAGGGACAGAAGAATTGGTACCCGAGTTGCTATGCGTACCGCTGCTAGCTGAAAACGTGGAAATGACGGAACTCGACATGGTCGGTGATCGGTCGGATGTGACAATGCCTTCGCCAATGGTGGATGAGTTGACGGTGAGACCTAGACCAGTGAACGTCGTGCTGGATTTCCCATTCGTGACAGTTTCGCCAGAATTTGCGCGCGATACGGATGGCGAGGCGTTGGGTGTCAACCTGGGCTGCCGGCTGCTTCGCTTGAACCAATCCTTGCTCTTCTTCTCGGGCTCTGGGCGAGGAGAAGCCATAGCAAATCCGAGCTGCCGCTCGACGGTCGGTGTCGAGCTGATTGAGCGCTCCTGGAGGGGAGTCGAAAGGGGTGTCAAGACCAATGGGGCTTTTGGGTTCGCCTGAGCTGGTGCAGGTGAAGGCACACTTGGAGTCTGAGCAGGGATTGAGATACTGAGCTTGGGGGACAGTCGAGGAGATACGTGAGCCTGCGCAACATCTGCAGGGGCCGGTGGTGGCGTGGGTGGCGTTCTCAACCCGAGCCCAATAAGATCGAGGTCGACTGCTTGGTAAAACAAGACGTAGCCCGCTCCAGAAGGGTAATCTCCGAAATACCGCGGAATGTCTTGCTCGTCGATTGGCTCGACATTTTCGTCGTCGCACATGACCCAGCGGCCACCAGATCGGACTATAGCAACGTAGTGACCATGGTGGGGCCCGCTGTTGTCAGCTTTGAATACACATGCCGACTTACGTTCCGATATGAATCACGACCGCAAAAAGCTCGTACAACCGATCAGGATCTTCTGCGTCGTCGGAAGTATTGGGCAGCCGAAGCTGGGTCGGGAAAGGAACTCGGTAGCAGAGCTTGACGTAGCGGCCAAGGTCTTCCTGGTATTTGAATCGTTTCAAATGCAACGCAAGGACGTTCGGGAGCCGCTTGATTTTCAATCTGCTCGTCAGCGTAGCACTCGCACCGAACTCACCTTTTTTCTGCTTCTTGCAGACTGCAGCAGGCATCGCAGAAGAATTTGTTTTTTTGACACAGCATCTCGCTCGCGGAGAACTGACGGAGGCACGCCGTGACGGACGAATGCTGCTCAATATCGATCGACAGGTCGAGAAACAGCTCGTCCCGGGAGGAGGTCTGACGTCAGCGTGTTCGTGACAGTGACGTACCGTTTCGCAACTCAAACATCTCGTTTCATTCGTAAGAGTTCCCTCAAATAGGTTGTGCACAAAGGTTTTGCCTTTGGCGACAAGATCCTTGTCCACTTGTTCCACGTCCTCGGCAATTCGATTCAGAATCCAGCCCAAAAATTCGTGCGCGTCTTGTTGACTCGCGCCCCGAAACATTTCATTTTCCCTTTTGACCGTGCGCAGGACGTCTTCCGGGCGGACAACTCCCCGACCAAGAGCACCAGCTGCAAAGGGTCCACCGCCGCGAGGAGCGGACGGCGGAGGGAGAGAGGCAAGCAAAGGCGGACCCGCCGGTGGGGCGTTTGTTTGAGGGCTCGGTGGGGTTATGGCATTTGCGTTGGCGAGCGCGGTAGCTGTCACGTTGGCATTCGTCTGCGCTGCTGGAGTCTTGGGCGGCGCCGGCTGATGGGGTACGGTCGTCGACATGTGGTGGAAAAGAGTTTGGATTGTGGAAAAGACAGTCACGGGGAGATGATTCTCGGGCTCCCGCGAGGCAGGTGTGGGGAGAGGGACGGCTTGTTGAAGAGTGGCCAGAGTCGGTCCACCGCTCGGAGGCATGCTTTGTTTCCGACCCAATGCCCAGCGACCTTTCTCTTTTCCCGCAGTCGGACTGAGCGGTGTCGAGCCATTCAAAGCGGGGCTGTCGAACGGGTTTGATTTATTGGTCGCCAGGGGGCTGGTGGGACGGGACAAGCTACCGTTACCGGTAAGAGGGTTGGACAGGGGGG
>JASZXS010000183.1:17237-30560 GCA_035521475.1 Tremellales sp. Uapishka_1 | reverse complement strand
GACGAGCCGGGGACCACGGGAGGAGCAACCACGACGACAGGTCGGACAGGGAGCGCTCCCGAGGGAGGCGTTGGAGGCAGACGAGAGGTGGGGGGGAGACCACTCGGGGGAGTCGCGAGCCGCTACTCGTCGTTAGCTTTCCATTCACCACCCCTGCTCGCCGACTCGAGCCCCAACTCACCCTTTGCTGGGGCAGCTGGTACGCTCTCGATGCTGCCCGAGTGCGGGCGAGTCGTAGCGCCGACATGGTGATGATGTACGGCTTTTGGGTAGAGGACGAGGGTAGGATCGCATGCATTTCAGACGGACGACCTCATTACCACCCCTTGGTACGGAATATCCCGGAGAATCATCATTGTGGCGCGATATTTGCTTCCGTGTCCCCGCTCCTTTTTGGGCCTCCCATCATCGTGATCTTTCCAGCACCACCATGTCGCTCTTGGCAGACCCGTCGTCCTCTACCTCCTCAGGCCTGGGCTACGCTTCGAAAGCCGTGGCGACGGCGCAACGCGTCGAGCCAATTTCGAAGAAGAAGAGGGGTCCAGACGATATCGAGATCAGACTCGAGTTCGGGTACCTCCTCCCCTCCGTTCACCTTGATCGCCATACTGACGGAGACACGAAATGTCGATCGTCACTAGCGGCGGCCTGCATCTCCTCTTCTCCTCCACTCCCAAACATACGATCTACCTCCCGGCCACCGTCGACTCTCACCCGGCAACAATGAAGGACCTCGTGCGGTGGATGAAGGACCACCTCGTCAGCGAGCGCGAGGAGATGTTTGGCGAGGGGGACGGCGTGTCAGTATTTGCCTCGAGAAGTCGGTATGGTATCCGATTAATGGGTGATTCTCAGGCGCCCTGGGATACTGGTTCTGATCAACGACGCCGACTGGGAGCTGGAGGGAGAGCTAGAGTACGAGCTCAACGATCGGGACGAGGTCGTCTTCATCTCTACCCTCCATGGGGGATAGATCTTTCATCGCAGGACCGCGACGGATACCCTCATATGATATACCATGCATTGATACGCAATCTAGCCTGCCCCCTCTCCGTGCTCACCACAGCGACACGGCGTAGTCGACATCCACTGCAGCTCCCGTGCAAGGCCACTCGCATTTCTTCACAATGGCCGTCTATTCTTCGTCAGAATTGTCGTCGTCGCCCGCAATCTCCAAGTTGGACTGCTCGAGGTGCTCCATGAGCGCCCTGAGCTCGGCGTCATCCGTCTCCGAGACGACCTTGGGCTACGCGTTCGACCGACCGCATCAGCTCGGACCCGCTGTATAACCCCAAAACACCCTCGCACCTTCATCTTGACCGACATCTCGCCCTTCTCCGCGGCAATCGTCTCGCCAATGACGTCGACCGCCTTCTCCATCAACTCGATCGCCTTGACCTTGTCCGTACTCGTCGTGCTCATGACGTACAGCGGCGGCGCGACGAGCTTGATCTTGATGGGCACCTCCTCCGTCGACACGGCCTCGCCCGCCCGCAGCGCCGACTTGATCGCCTCGATACCGCTGTATGCAAAGCACTTGACCTCAATGTCCGCTCGCACCTTGACGGGTTTTGGCGTCAGTCGTCGGGCGATCGTGTGTTTGAGTTCGATAAGCGTATCTTCGTCCAGCGACAGGGGTGCAAACACGGTTTCCGGCTCGCTGAAGGGGTCGAGCCACAGGCCGTCAGCCGCCATTCACTGCCCACATGGAGAATCACGCACGAGATTGACAGCTTGAACGCCTCGTACGCATGGCCATAGCTCGTGTGCAGCGGCCATGCGATGCTCTCGTACAGCGATTCCGTCGGGACGCCGCGCTTCTTCGCGACCTGGGTCAAGATCGAGTCGACCGCCTTGCCCTTTTCAAACTGTTCTTCGCACTTGACGACCTCCTCCGCTGACACTCGTCGTTTCGACAGATCAATGTAGCCTATCATCCAGTCCCAGACATCAGCGCCCACTCCCGCATCCCCCCTTCGAACCCTCTGACACACCCTTGTCAGAGTCCACTCGCATGACCACGACGACCTCGTTCCGCCCGACACGGATGAGCTTCTGCACCGATCGTATACGTCTCCGCGACAGCTCCGAGAGGAGAATCATCCCTTCGATATTATCGTATTCGAGCTACGCCGCGTCAGCCTCGACGCCCTGAGCCCCGTTGAGATGCAGACAAGCTTACCAGCTTGACATAGGCGCCCATATCGGCAATCTGGTGCACCTGCACCATCACCAACTGGTCCACCTACACAGAGAGCCATCAGGTCGACCCTCCAACTTTCCAACTCGACCACCTCCACCCACCTCGGGATACTTGTTTTCGTAGAACCTGGGCATCTTGTATGCGATTCCGGAGGTTCTAGTCGACGGCTGTGCGGCTGGCTTTGCCTTTTGTGAGTGGGTGTCGAGTCGGATTGGAGAAAGTCGAGGACAAAGACACCGACTTGGACAAAAGAAACGAGTCTGTGGCAAACCCACCGGCGGGATTATCGTCGGACATTCGTGGCACAACGAACAAGAGGGAACGGTGGCGAGGGTGCTTTGGGCGGGCATGTAGGATCAACTGGGGCGTTATAGGCCGAACGGAACAAGGGAGATCGTTGGCGGGTACGGAACCACTTTGTATACAGGTGAAATTAGTGAGTTGTCGTGGAAGGCGTGGTGGTGTGAGGTATACTTGGTCCGCCGCCTCTTTGGCCGTACCTCTCCGTGTCGAGCCGCGACTCTCTGAGCTGCCTTGCCTAGCAATACTTTGTACGCAGGTGTCAACCCCGCATTGGCCTACCTGCTCCCGCACGCGCTGAAGCGGGTGACTGATTGGAAAGTCGCACTTGGTTTGGGACATGCGGAATTGGACCCCTGTTTTCAGTAATGCATCACTGTATGAACATGACATACGCTTTACTGACCGAGACCCGTACATTATGCAAACCATCAACTACCTCGAAGCCGCACAACCCTGCACCCCGCTGTAGACTCACTGCAGCGTACACTTCCATCGCTTCTCGGCGTCCTCGTCTCTCTCATCTCTAAACATACTCTGCACGTTCCGCAGATTCTTCTCTCGCAGAATCGCGTCCATCTGACCCCCCTCGTCGATAATCATCCAGTGATACCCCTGGTCCAAGACCCATTCTGCCGTCAGTCGTGGTTCGCCCACAACACCTACCGAGATCGCCGCGGCATTCGTGACCCTCCGGCGCCCAGTCATGCGGCAAACCGTCGTCGTATCGGTGTATGGGACCCCTACCGAGGATCGATATCTTTCTGTCATCAGGCGACCGACTCACCCCTCTTCATACTGCCACTCGGATTGAATCCCGTCGAAATGCTTGGCAACGTCGAACCCGCCCGTGTCCCATCTCATCCATGCAGTCAGCTCTTGTCCTTTTACGTGGAATCAGAAGACGCTCACTCAATCTTGCCGTCGGGCTTGAACAAGTCGCCCATCGTCATGAAGGTGCCAATACAGCCCGAGACTTCTTTCCTGGCGATATCGAGCAGCTTTTGGAGGTTCCCGTTCGGGCCCATGAGATTCACTTCGATGCCGATCGAGTACGGCGCCGCGTTGAACGAAGGGAACGAGACGAGCGCTGACGCGTCAGCCGCGATCAGACCGAGTCGTTACTCACGGTCGACATCGTTTACCATTCGCGACTCCCACACGGGGATGTGGACCAGACCTCCGTTCGCGAGCGCGTCCTATGCGGCCTCTTAGCACGGGCAGAGCGTGATGACGATCGATACACACATACCTGTACCCAAGCTTCCCTTTCCAGCGCTTCCGCCGTAGGAAAGAGGTCCACCTGGAGCTTCCACACACACCATTCTGAAGTCAGCATTGCCCCCATACCGAACAACGCACCCATCGCAGGGACGCCGCGCGCGTTTTTCGCTTGCTTGATCACCTCGTAAGCGTACGGGATCGCTCGTTCGTCTTTACTATTGTTCAGGTGAGCAGCATCCCGTACGACGGGACCTACAAGTCCATAAATAGAACCATGTCGATCTCGTGGACTTTAATGAACTGCAATCTGGGAGAAAATGAGCTTTGAATCCATGGTAAGGATGGATCGCCCTACACTTCTGATAGGAGAGGGACCTTCTCCTTGCTGACCATCAGCTTCATCCACGTCTCACACTCACGTCACCCGCCCATGATCGTCCTTCAGCCTCACATCCTCAATACTGCCGTGCCAGCGGCGTATCCTCCCCCCGGGACTCTGCCCCGTTCCCAGAAAGGGATTGTATACCGCTGTTCCCCATCAGAACCGCGCTCGGACTGATCACGCACGTATCCCTTCCCTCTCGCAGATATCGGTGGTCCGTCCAACCCCCCAGTCGTGATTGAGAACTATTATTAGCCTTGAAGACCCGTCAACGACTCACAGACTTGGTTGTCCGTCGTGATGTGCAGGTCGAGCTCGACGATCTCGAGACCGGCCTCGGCGGCTGCTAGGATGGACGCGAAGGACTGGGGGATCAGCTGCAGTCGCCGCATGACAGACCCACGTTCTCGGGACGACCGTTGCCGCGCAGGCCCCGGTGGGCGGAGAGCAGCCGGAGATCAGGTCGAGGATGTTTCAGCGCGTCGACGATCTTGCGCACGTCGTAGGGTTGTCTAGGCATGCTTCTGATGTGATTCCAATGAGTAAGTAATATATGCTGTGTCGATAGAAGCACTCGAGACGATGGCTACATGGTCTTAAACAAAGGGAATGACGACAAAGGATTCTTGAAGCTTGCGGGCGTTTACCACGTGCGCCGGTTTTATCTTATCGGGCACGGCACCTTCTATACCGAGCACTCAAGAATGCATAACACAGCCCATTGGTATCAGCCATGATGCATGCCTGACCGTATCCAGCCAGAGGTTGACCGTGAAAACAAGTCAGAATCAGCCTCCAGGATTTCTCTGTCCCTTACTGTCTCGCCATCGTCAGCTTCATCTCAATCGAGCGGACAATCGCGGAACCCAGTCTGCCTGTGACCTAGTCGCACTTCTCGGCCCCGACACCCTTCCGCCATTGCATAACAAAGCTAGATTAGTTTTTGCCTGTCTCGTTCGTGACTGAGAAGACGCATAGTGTCCGGACCGCCTTAGGACGCAGAGACTCTCCCAGACCCCGTTGCTCGTTGCCTATTTGCAAGTCCTGATATGAATCTGCAACTCAAGATATAGTCTAGGTCTAGACAGCAGACAGAATCATCCCCCTGAATGCGAAATTATCCAGGCGTCGACGTTACGGCGTCTCCAATGGCAAAGTATGCTCTATGTCAATCTTGCCTGTTCTCGCTCTTGGCCAGTAAGTCAAGCTTCGGAATACTACCATGCGTGGGTCCCGCACACTTGCCGAACTAGCAGCATCAGCATTCTTCCGAACACGGCTTGGCGTTTCCGACTTCCCCGACAACGCAGTATGCCTGATGTCTCTTGACTCGCAGTGTCGGGCACAGCTGGACTGGTAGTCGCTCAATTGAGCTGTAGATACAACGGCACATCGGAGATGAAACGCATCGCAGTCGCAGATGTAGACAGCATCTAGACAGACCCCGTTGTTTCCGCCACGTGGAGTCAATGTTGACAAGATGGAGATCTCAAGAGCTCTTACAACCATCTCGACTAGCATCTGGCATCTCTTGCATCATTTTGAATTTCTTCATCGCATCAGTGTTCGTCTGACCATCTAGTGAAAGCATCCTAGTGTCAATCCATCTCCATCTCGCATCACCCTCGCCGCGACCTCGCCCGGCTTCCCATCGCAAACTGTGCTCACCTCAACCCCTATCGGCCAGGCCGACAGCAGCCCCTTATACAGTCCTATACTCAGCACAGGTCACGGTGACGATCCCTTGATCGTCAGGCCACGCCTCACCTGGTCCCCGCGATGGGCGTTTCAGACGAGTGAGTCCAAAGGACCCCCCTTGCAGTGGCTCCTCATCGGGCGCCGTCACTTGGCTCGTTGCTTTCCCCTCTCGCACTCATCCTCTCACACTGACCATGACTCCCAGATCATTCCTGCCCCAACTGGTCGGGGTACGTCCTCCATTCTGCCCAAAGAGCCATTCACCAACCCTTGCACAGCTCTTCTACGCAACCTTTGACCCAAAGCTCGGACCAACCGTCCTGCACCAAGTCCCCGAAAACCTCATCACTTCCACATCCCCCTCGGATGACTCGTCTCGCTCCAACTCACGCTCGCGCTCTCGTTCCCGAGCTCCCCGAGCCCGATCCGTGTCCTCGTCTCGCTTCTCCGCGACGGTACTCGACTTTGCCCCGATATCGGAATACGTCATACCCAAGAAATCCCTCCATGGGAAGCTGGTCACCCTCCTCACGGCAGGGTGGGACGAGGACGAAAAGACCGAGTACAGGATCATGGGGTTCCCGAGCGTGATCGAGGGCGAGGGCGGGCGGTACATGCGGAACGAGTACATGTGGAATTTGTGTTTTGTGTTTCAGGCAAACTCGGTCTTGGAGGCCTTTGAGCCGGTCGTCAGGAAGTGCGGAAGGATACTCCGGAGCGCAGAGGTGTGTTGTCTGGTGCTATACTGGCTGCCGGCTACAGAATCTGACTCCGAGGTCGTGGGCAGATCGACTCGGCCTATCTGAGCGCGCCGAACGACAGCCATACCCCGCTGCCGGCGGTTCTGGAGCAGTTGTTCGAAGACTTGAACTCGTACTCGGAGACAAGTATTCCTCTGGATGGCTTCAACAGCCTGGAGTTGAAACTGTTTCCCTTCTATCGTGAGCAATGCTTCCTGTCCCCTCGCCTTTGAGTCCCCCGGCAGGCTGATGGTGTTCCGGAAGCCAACCCGCCCGAATGCCAGGACTGGCACGTACCCATCGCTCTGGTGGATCTCAATGCACTCAAGGATGACAACTGGGACATCACGGCTGCTCGCGTATCGCTCTACATCGATGGCGTGAATCATGTCCGGCGCATATCAGAGCTGGCGGATGCGGACCCTGCGCTGACTCGGGAAACGCTTCGACACATGCTGTACTACCAAGTCATCATGATGGTACGTCTTTGTATTTCCGCACGAGCTGATGGGCAGATCGACATCTTCCAGTACTCCAATATGTACACCGTCAAACCGTCCATCATCAAACTCGCGCAAGACGAAACGGTGATCCAGGAGTGCGGGGCGTACGTCACTCGGCCGGGCTTTGCCGTTCAATCCTGGCCAATCCTCGCGAAACTCTACTCGCATTTGCTTCCCGGGACGACGGTTCACCAATGGGTCGAGGCGAACGGCATCCTGGCCATGGGGATCGACCCGCGCCGCTTTGTCAGTTTCGGCATCATCAAGGGCTTCCTGCGCCGTGTCCATCGATGGCCGCTCATGATCGAGCGCGCAAACCTGGCCGAGAGCGTGAAGGAAGGGAAACGCAAAGTGGGCTTTTCGAAAGTCGACTCGAGCTTCAACCTGTCCAACAAGAACGATTCCGGCATCTCGCGGCATCACGACTCGGGCGTGTCGAGGCATCATTCCGACAAAGCCCTCGATTCGGGGTACAACAACCGGCCCGCCGAATCGGCCTTTACGTTGCGCTCGACGGGGTCCAACGCCTCGCTCGGCCTCGGCATCTCGCCGTCCTCGGTGACATTCATGAACCGTACCCCGCCATCGCTGCTGTCTCGCTCGCCGCGAGCGCTGATGCCGTTCGCGCCCGTGAACCCGACCTCGATATCCTCTGCGCTGGAGTCACAGAACTCGGGAACGGGATCACGAAAGACCCTCCGGTCCGGCGGACGATCCAAGGAGGAAGACCGGATGAAGGAGCTTGAAGAGATGTTGGGGTACCTGGACGGATACCACCATTCGGACGAGATCCAGGTGCGGTACGGGATCAACTGGACCACGCTGGAAAAGATACTCGGGGCGGAGGAGTGCAGAGGTCCAGGTCGGAAGGGGGTCACGCTGGTGCTCAGGTGATGGCGCGGATCTTGGTAGAGATCTATTCCTGTACTGATCTTGTATCTTTATTCTGGGTGCTTTTTAGATATGCATGCTCATCAGCGGATCGAGGCGCTCGGTCTGCTGAGAGGGCGGCAATTCCGTGGTTGGATGCACGAGACTGGCCCGTTCACTTCTGACACGTCTTAGATCCAAGACCCGATACGTCTGCTGAGCATGACGGGTAGGGCAGGCGCAAATGATATCCCTCTTCGCACTTCCTCTCTCTCAATCCCCGGACCCGAGCATTCGCACTCCATGGAGGAAATGTCCATCCTCATTCCTCGATCGGGCGACCAGTGGCTGCAAGCAGAAGGCAAGATCCGGCTCTTGGGCCCCTTCCTCTCCGCGTGAGCGTGGCATCGAATGGGAAGGCGCGAAGCTGATCACCCATTGCAGCTGTTTTGACGATACTTTTCTCGGCGGATTGCTGCTCTGTCAGATGTTCTTCTGGTACGCGCAAGATCAGAGACAGAGTCCCCCAATCCGGCCGGTCGTGGTGTGTCTCTATGCTGCAAGCCCAGAAGAGAGGTCGGGATTGAAATGGGGTATGAGAGCAGTATTTCGTGGCGTTCATGAGCCTCAGTCTGACTGCGTAGTGAGTGGATGATATTGGGTGACCTTGGGATCCGGAGTCGAAACTGACTGATCAGCATGATCGGCGCATAGCCTGCTCGCCAACTCGGTCCGGGTGTTCTTGTATGGATTCGGCGACCTGGTACCCGTGACGGAAACGACCTGTTTGTCCCGCTCCTCTAGTTGTCTCGAACTCACCCTTGGCAGATATCGCGTGGTACAGCTTGTTCTCGAGTCCGACCATCATCGCCGTGCAGGTGAGTGGCGGATCGGTCCCGTGGCGAAGGACATTTCAACCCCGACTGACTGGTTCAGAGGGGTAAAACGCCGCCCGCGCGTTCCGGCTCAATAACCACTCGGTGCTCCTCCTCGCTCTCATTAGTGTCTGCATGTGGGTGATCTTGGTACGGGGCGAGTCGCGATTGACTGATCGTCAGGATGGCCAATACCGCGGGGACGCTGGGAAATATCGTCCTCGTCGCGCAGTATCGCTCTTGGCGCGATCAAATTCCGCCGCCGACGCCGGCTGCGCGACGGCAGTACGGCCAGGTGAGTCTGAAAGGATATTCCGAAGCGGTGAAGGGGCTGATGGGCGAGCGCAGCGCATACGACACCTGAACACCTTCCGGGTGGGTCAATTCAATCCTGCCAAAGAACGTGGACCGTCACTGACTGACTGCAATGCACGCCCAGGCGTGCTCGATCTTGGTCGCTGATTTCCTCATCACCGGGTCGATCATGTGGCGCTTGCTGCGCACCAAGACGGAGTGGGCGGGCACTCGGCGACTGATCAGCCGGATCGTCATGTAGGTTGTGGTTTCCCGGACACGGTGTCAGCCAGGCTACGGGCAGGATGCTGACGGTATGGCGCGGAAGCGTGACCCTGCAGACGCAGCTCTGCGCGACTCTGGTGTACGTACGCCTTCTCCACTTGCCCTGCTCGGGCGTCGCTGAGACACAGTGACCAGTGCGATAGGCCACGTCTCGAACTGCTTGGCAGGGGCCAACCTCGTCGGCGTATTCTTCGAGTCGGTCCCTCTCCCTTGCCCTGGGGTCCAATAAAGCTGACACGGCATGAGACTCGCCCAATCGAAAGTCTACGCCGTGGGTCTCCTCGCCAAGCTCCAGGTCACCCAATCTCTTCGGGACGAGAACGCCAAAAAGCCCGTCATGGTTCCGGTATGTATGTCTCGTTTCTCGCTGCCGATGGTGACTCTGAAACAGGGAGACGCACAGCCGCATGTCCAGCCTGGCGAGAACGCCAACAAGACACTGTGCCCTTCTCCCCCGTTCGAGGAGGTATGTTGGCGCGCTGCTGTCGCGGAATGGCTAATCTCGCTCTCAGTCGTTGCCGAGCTCAGAATCTCATGGGGTGGCAAGACGGCGTTCCCATCGGGATCTGTCGGGGGTGGTCGTCGAGGAGAAGGAGTTGTCTCGGCTACAGAATCTGTTTGTGATGAAGTTCCATGATTTTCATCACCCTCTATGTATCAATCACTGCTTCCGGAAGTACACCCTTGTGGACTAGGAACAAGGCCATGATCTGCCAAACGCTGGTGAATCGATATTGGTAGTCGCTCGACACGGCTTCTTTTCCCTGCAGAATCCGGTCATGAGAGAGGACCGCGCGTTTTCAGGAGCAGGAAGACATCTAAACAGCATACATAGGTCGTTAAGTCGTCAAGTCGTCGCCCCACGCAAGTATATCGTTTCCACTCGACCGCTTCATATCGCTTTCCGCGTCATTATATCTCCATCAATCGGGTCTCTTTCGAAACTTTGCCCCCCTTCTCAGACGAGGTGAGCGACGCCTGACAAGCCCGCCTTCGGGGCGTTCTGTTCGAGCTCGTCGTCGATCCCTTCTTTGCCGGTACTGTCCCGCGGCTGGAGCGGCAGTTGCTGTCCCACCGTCAGCGCTTCCAAAGGACACTTCCAGATGGACTGACTTCATTGGTTCCGTTGACAGAGGACTGATTCGCCTCGGACCTCTACACTCCCTTGAGCATGACGACGGAGATGGAGCCTGACAGCCCACTCACTAGCTGGCGCTTCTTCCACTCAGCGTCGAGATGCATCTCGCGGTGGAGATGGTATCGCGAGTTGAGGACGGCGAGCAGACCGACGACGTAGATTTTGGACTGGATGACTCTGTGGCGGAGAAGTGAGGTCAGCCGGCAAGAAGGTGGTGAGGGGTAGACGGCGCAAAGGAGAGGGAAAAGGATAGGCGGGGCTCACTCCAGGAAGATGCCAATGAACGAGGGCGGATTGATCGAGTATTCGATCAAGAAGCCGAGTGCGCTGCGGATTGGTTGTGGTCAGTTGTATTCGCAAGGCAAGGTTGCACCGCGAGACAACTGACACGATCGTCGGAGGCAGTTGGGTCTCGACAATGAGTCTAAAGTACGAGACTCGCTGTTTGGGGGAGATCAGGGGGTCTCCTATGGGGTATACGGTCAGTGTTTTTCTCGTTATATAATTCTCGAGCCTACGCGATTTGTACAGACCCCAACCGATCGAGGTCGTGATGATGAGATCGGTCGCCATGATGGTCGTTTGCTGCGGAATAGTTAGGGGTCGTTCGGTGAGTTCACAGAGGGAAAGCCCACCCAGAGATAGAGGGGGTATTTGACTTTCTATGGGTCGAGGTCAGATACAGAATCTGCTGGAAAGAACAGACGGCGATGATACGTACCGCCGCTTGGGATTCGCTCGTGAGAGTGTACCATTGCACGAGGACCGCGAGCGAGGAGACACAATGGCAGAACCTGCAGGCCGGTGAGTGGAGCACTAGATATGTGTCCGCTAAAGGAGCAAAAAGAGACGGGGTTGAGGGACACGAGGCAGACCGAGACAACATGGGGAAAGGATAACAGGGGGAAAGATCCATATACACCGAAGGGTTTACCGGGCAAAGCAGTACACACTCCATGGAGGAGACCGTGAGGGGGGGCCACAAATCGGAAGGGCAGAATGTATTCGAAAGGGAGAATACAGAGGTCATCTGGAATGCAAAGGAGAGCAATCACCCACATCAAGAAGCTGACGCCGAGCAGCAATACCTTGTTGCGATTATTGAGCTGGTAGGCCCGATCGACGAAAAAGATCTGCACCGCACCCCCGATCTAGGCGGATCGCGGTCGTGAGCGCAACCTCCGAGAACCGACTGTCACGGAGAATGGACCCACCAACGAGTCGGTGAACGGCCAAAAGCCCAACCAGCTGGTCTTCAAGAACTGGGCATAGTCCCCAAAGTTGTACGCAAAGTGATTAAAATTCATGGCGGCGGTGCTGCCTCGAGTCAGCACCAGAGGAGAGGGAAGAAGAAGGAGACCGAGCGACTTACACTGCGGTAAGCGCCGTACTGGCGATGGCGACCCAGTACTGACCCCCAGATCGATCAACTGCCTCGTCAAATGATCAGACCGAGGCACCCACCACGACGGCCTTGATGGTTTTTCGCTCGGTGGTCTCGTGGCTGGACCACTGGATGAGCTGAGACCACATGACGCCAAAGAGAATCGCATCGATCCAGAAGCTGCGAGTGCATTAGTGGACAGGTGAGAGTTGGGGGGAAGAGACGGACGACAAGAGGTAGGTCATGAATGACATGCCCTTGTTTCCGGACAGAGCGGCCTCTGCGGCGACCTCGGCAGCGCTGCTCGACATGGTGTGAGTTGTTGGGATCGGTCGGTAGTGGGGAAGTACTAGTGGTCGCTGAGGGGATGAGGAACGAGGAGACAAGTCTGCTTGGCGAGGGCAGGGGGATACTTATATGCCATGCGGTGCGTCTCTGCAACCCTCCTTTTCGTAGACGGGGCGCAGAGAAGTCGTGCTGTTTGGGGGACCTCGGAGATGATGTCGTGCTAGCTGACGCCACGGCCGACGAAAGGAGGTCGGGGTGGCCAGAAAGGGGTCTCGGACCGGAAAGGAGAGGGGTGATCGGCGTGAACGGCGGCCTGTAGACTGGCACGGCCGTCTGTGTGAAAGAAGGTCGGAAACGACTGGAAAGGCGGCCGACCGGCGGCGGGATGCAGATACCCTGCCGATAAGGACCAGAGACAAGCATCGACTCGGGGCCTCTGCACGGGTCGACATCGTCATCCAAGCGGTCGTCATTGCTGGTGCTGGGGGTGATTGCATTGGCGCCCGCCCTGGACGGAAAGGACAGAGCGACGGAATGGATACAGGTGCATCCTGAGCCCGAAAGGAACGTCACCATCGATGGTCACTGAAAAGATAGCGTCGGCTTCGTTGATGGAATGCCAAGGCGGACAGTCCGCTGATCCCGGAAGAAGCACTAATCATGGTAGCATGCCATAGCAGTACGGAGCGGACAGATGGAGTGGGGCACACGTCGACAGCGTTGAACGCCTCACCCCAGCCAGTATAGAACATGATAATGGGACTAGCCTGCTGCGAGGTCAGCTGAGTCTCCTCTCCCATCAGGTTCTACCCGTAGCGCAAAGGCGCCAACCATAGCTCGATTCAGTACGCCCTTCTGCCGAGATGCCACCGTTCCACGCGTAATCACGTATACATACACAAGATGTCGCAGGGCTACTATCAAGAGACTGACTATTAGGATCCAAAGGACGGGCCAGCAGCTAACGAAACCAAGCGTATTTGCTCTGCGCACTCGATATAATGGGCCGATCCTCGGTGGAGAAGAGGCCGGTCGATACTGGTAGAGAATGGAGGTCAGAGGGGGAATGCACGACACGGGGGTCACGACTTACAGGATGGTGCGGTGGAGAGAACGAGTATAGGGGAAGGAGTTTTGAT